>NW_021028034.1:838933-1030614 GCF_004153795.1 Camellia sinensis | reverse complement strand
AACAAGATGAAGGTGGACACCGATCCCTACGAACAACTCCTGTGGGCTGTTGAGGCTTTGAAAGCCGGAGGATTGAATAAACAGCAGGTATTCGCTGTTGCTGTAAAAACTGTGGATGACATCTTCCCTACTCAAGCCGAGAGCAGTTTAAGCCAGAGGGAAAATCGAGATGGGGACCGTCGTACCAGAACAGTTCCTTCCAATCCTAACCCTGCACCTACAAAAGATCAGAGAGCCAAGGCAGCACCTGCCGACCCTTTTTCGAGTGCGTCCAGCAAAAGTCAGCAAGCCTCGAAGTATCCGCCCTGAGGTCGCAGGGTCTTCCATGCCCTCTACATGCATTTGTCTAAGGCCTTTCAAATCCTCGTCAAAAAAGGGCATCTCAAACCCCTCGAGCCTCGGCCTCTCTCGAGTCCCCTTCCAGCTCAGCATGATGGTACCCAGTACTGTGCATACCATCAGCAAACCGGTCACAGCACCGACAACTGTTTCCGTCTTCGCCACGAAGTGCAAGATTTGATTGACAATGAAGTCATCCTCCCTCCAAGCTCGGCAAAGTCTGTCACTACCGGGTTGGTGGATTTCGAGGATAATGCAAGTATGTGATTAGGGGTTGGACCACCTGCGGGCGGCGCGCGGTTTACCTTGGATGTGGCGTATGGCACGCACTATTTTGAGCATTTGCGAATGCTAGTTTTGTAGTTTCTGACTTGGGTGTTGAGTCAGTTCTGTAGTTTTGTTTTGAGCCTGTCTCATTGTCTTGAGTCAATCTTTTGAATTAAGGGTCTGTCTTGGTGTATCGAGTCAGTCCTGTTGTACAAAGGTCGGGTGATTCCGGGGGTGTTACCTCGGGTATCACCATTTTGTTTTGTGTTTGTCTTTTCGTTTTGCTTTGAGTCTGTTCTTGCTTGGTGCCAGTTACACCAACAAATTTGAATGGAACAGCGGCAATTTTTACGCTCTTGTATTTGCTTCTGCCGTGTGCTAGTTGTGCCAGAAGTTCTGATTGAGATGGCAGTATTTGACCAGAACTGTGTCTTTTCTGTGCCTTGAACTCATTGCATTGACCTAAGTTTTTAAAACTTTTTTCTAACATTGTGGTGAAAACAAAGAGGAAGGAATTCCTCGGGATTTGCAAAAATTTGATCAACTGTGAGAAAGAGAGGCGTGCTAAGCCCTTAATGAATGAGATCATGCTTGTTAATGTGAGTACTGAGAAGGATCCTGGCTTGATCCAGATTGGTTCTACATTGTCTTCAGCGCAAGCGACTAGTCGCTTTCTTAAAAGATTTCAAAAAATGTTTTGCGCGGTCCTTCGAAGACCTGTGTGGAATCGCTCTTGAGATTGTGCAGCCTAGGATTGCTCTCAGCCTCGAGACTCGACCCCTTGCTTTCAAACCTCAAACTCGGCCTCAGAAAGTTCAAAGGTCAACCATAATGTGAGGCCTGCGTGGCCAGATTCGAAGCAGCCCTCGGACTAAGGGCAAGGAAAGTCAGATCAAGAAGATCAAGTGTTTTCAAAGGAAGCTTGCGAAGCTAGATCAAAAGCCCTCAAACTAGGGGCAAAACTGTTAGATGTGCTTGAAGAGTCAAAAAATTGGGATGTTTCTCAAGCTAACAAAGATCGGCAAGAATGCCAAATCCCAAAGGGGAAGAAAGAAGAAAGTATTGCTGAAGAAAAACTGAGTTCCGATCTACAACACTAGGGGCAAATTCAGCCCCCCCATTGGATAGACTCCTACATCATCAACGAACAACAGCCATTCTCTTGGATTTAGACGGATTCGAGATCTCAGAACCATTTGACATGGACCAAGCTACACTTTTACCCTTGAGAGGCTCGCTGGGCCGAAAACCTAGAAGGGCGACCCAGGCAAAAGTTAGAGCGAGACAAAAAAATACAAAAAGAAAAGAAAAAGAAAAATGCAAAAAATATATCAAAAAAAAAAAGAAAGAAAAATTGAGAAAAAGAAAAAAGAAGAACAAAGCTCGCAAGGCTGAAAACCCGGAAGGGCGGCCTTGGCAAAAGTTAGAGCGCAAAAGGAGAGGTTAGATACCCGAGTGTACCTTAACCCCGAACTACGTAAGGCTTGATTCCCATGTTTGGGATACGTAGGCAAATTCATTCTGAAGTCCAGCCACAAACACTTCCAAATTCGGTTGTGTCCATGCGATGGTTTTGGTCATCTTTGTCTTCTCTGTATCTGAGAGTCTGGTTGTGTTCGTCGCTCTGAGGACTGACTACAATGCGCTGCGGCACTATCCAAACAAGGGGCAACTTTCCGTTGCCATTCAAAATGCCGCAGTGTCATTTCAAACAACGTTGCCCATGAGTTCCTTCAGACAACGGGCAATTTTCCATTGCTATGGGTCCGAAGTTGTGCATCTCAAGAGTAGGTTCCGTGGCTCGTTGAGCAGTGGTCGTTTGCAAAAATAGTTTTGAGAATTTTTACTTGAGGTTTGACTAACTCTTCTCGAAAAGTACTCCATTTTTCAAAAACTGGACCATTTCTTGGACCCAAAAAAGGAAAATTTTCAGTGCTCATAACCTAACTTGCATGATTTTAAAATCAAAAAATCGAACAAGCATGTTAATCTAACTCTCATGTTGGTCAAAATTGTTTTCACAGAACGTCAAAAACAAAAAATGGTCAAAATAATGAACTAAGGGCAAAGTTAAGTCAGGTGTTCTGTCTTTTCCCCGTTGTCAACATACTTGCCAGAAAAGGGCACTCTACTTTCCAGAAAGAACACTCTACCCGCCAGAAAAGGGGATAACTGAAGTTAACAACAAAGGGCTGAAAGCTCTCTCATCCTCCAAGCAGTGAGGTATCAAGCCGAGTGCGAAGCACGAATTGGAATGAATCGAGATGCTCCATTCCCTCATTCGGCGCATCGACAGATGTCACCGAAGGAAATAGCCGCGAGCTGATTATGTTGGGCGTGAGCCCGCAACTTCCTGTTCATCCATCAACCACCCAGGGGAGGGATAAAAAATGAGAGATTAAAGAATAGAGAGATGTGCGCTGAGAGAAAAAGTGAGGAAAAGGGCTTTTTCAGCAAAAACAGAGCCTGAGGGCCGAGTGATGTGAGAATCACAAATGAGAAAGGGTGGGAAACAATACTTGAAGAAACTGGCTCCTCGCGTACTAAGAGGTCTCTCGTCTTTGTAACACATCTGTGTGTCGTGTCTTTTGTTTTGTTTGTCTCGATTCTTGCTTTGAGTCGTTCCGAGTGTGTCTCGATGTATTTAGGTTGTTTACCTTTTCTTTTCCATTGTTCAGTCTTTTTCGCTGTGTTCAGTCGTAGGCTCAATGCCCAGTTAAGAACACATTTCTTAATTTCAAAAAATTGTCTTGTGCTCAGAGTGCCGTGTCGTTCTCCATATTTGTGCAAAATAAGATTTTGTTCTTTCAAAAAAATGCAGGGTTCAACCCGAGCCATGTGGGAACAGTAAAGCCAGAACCCATCTGAAGCTATATAGGTTCCAAACTTCAGAGCAAAAGGAAAAGAGGAAGATGTCAGACATCTGAGTTTGTTTCAACTTTTGCAAGTTCCGTCATCGCATCCTGTAGATTCAGAATGAGCTGTGTGTTCAAAATTAAAAGACTACTGAGTTATGGGCCGTGTGTTCAAATTGAGCAGTGTTATGTTATGAGCTGCGTGTTCAAAAATTGAAGTATATGAGCTGTGTGTTCAGAATTGCAGTACGTGAGCTGCGTGTTCAACATAAAGTATATGAGCTGTGTGTTCAGAATTGAAGTACATGAGCTGTGTGTTCAGAACTGAAGTATGTGAGCTGCGTGTTCAACATAAAGTATATGAGCTGCGTGTTCAAAAATTGAAGTATATGAGCTATGTGTTCAGAATTGCGGTACGTGAGCTGCGTGTTCAACGTAAAGTATATGAGCTGTGTGTTCAGAATTGAAGTATGTGAGCTGCGTATTCAACATAAAGTATATGAGCTGTGTGTTCAGAATTGAAGTATATGAGTTGTGTGTTCAGAATTGAAGTATATGAGCTGTGTGTTCAGAACTGAAGTATGTGAGCTGCGTGTTCAACATGAAGTGAATGAGCTGTGAGTTCAGAAGTGAAAATTTATGAGCTGCGTGTTCAGAATTAAGAATGAGCTGCGTGCAAATGAAAATGAATGAGCTGCGCGTTCAGAATTGAAATATGTGAGCTGCGTGTTCAAACTGAAGTGAATGAGCTGTGTGTTCAGAAGTGAAGTGTATGAACTGTGTGTTCAGTATAAGCTGTATGCAAATGAAATGAATGAGCTGCGTGTTCAGAAGAGAAATGTGTGGGCTGCGTGTTCACAAGTGAAATGTGTGAGCTGTGTGTTCAAAGTGTGATGTATAAGCTGCGTGCAAATGAAATGAATGAGCTGCGTGTTCGACTTCTAAAAACTGTGGGCTATGTGTTCACCATTAAGAGTTCGGACTGCGTGTTCAACTTTCAAAAATGGGCTGCGTGTTCAGAAGTTCAAAAGTTTGAGCTGCGTGTTCAACTTTCAACGAATGTGTGCTGCGTGTTCACAATCAAAAAATGGGCTACGTGTCCAGAAATTCAGAAGTTTGGGCTGCGTGTTCGACTTTCAACAAGTGTGCGCCGCGTGTTCACAATCAAAAAATGGACTGCGTGTTCAGAAGTTCAAAAGTTTGAGCCGCGTGTTCAACTTTCAACAAATGTGTGCTGCGTGTTCACAATCAAAAATGGGCTGCGTGTTCAGAAATTCAACAGTTTGGGCTGCGTGTTCAACTCTCAACTAGTGTGTGCTGTGTGTTCACCTCAAAGTTTGGGCTGCGTGTTCAACTTTCAAAAAACGTTGGGCTGTGTGTTCACGACAACAAGTTTGAGCTGTGTGTTTGGATTTCAAGAAAATGTAGGCCGCGTGTTCACCGCAAGAGTTTGAGCTGTGTGTTCAGATTTCAAGAAAATGTGGGCCGCGTGTTCACCGCAAGAGTTTAAGCTGTGTGTTCACGACAACAAGTTTGAGCTGTGTGTTCAGATTTCAAGAAAATGTGGGCCGCGTGTTCACCGCAAGAGTTTGAGCTGTGTGTTCAGATTTCAAGAAAATGTGGGCTGCGTGTTCGCGACAAAAGTTCGAGCTGTGTGTTCAGATTTCAAAAATGTGGGTTGCGTGGTCACGCCAAAAGTTTGAGCTGCGTGTTCAGAAATTCAAGTGCTTGAGCTGTGTGTTCAAAATGCAAACCAAATGCTGTGTTGTGGACTAAGTGTTCAGATTGAGCAGTGTTATGAGCTGTGTGCCCGAAAACGAGCTGTGTGCCCAGAAAAAGAGCTGTGTGCCCGAAAACGAGCTGTGTGCCCGAAGAACAAGCTGTGTGCCCAGAAAAAGAGCTGTGTGCCCGAAAACGAGCTGTGTGCCCGAAAACGAGCTGTGTGCCTGAAGAATGAGCTGTGTGCCCCAGAAGTGAGCCATGTGCCCAAAAATAAGCTGTGTGCCCCCAAACGAGCTGTGTGCCCGAGGTCTGCCGTGTGCCCGAAAAATGAGCTGTATGCCCCCAAAATAAGCTGTGTGCCCCAGAAATGAGCTGTGTGCCCGAAGAATGAGCTGTATGCCCAAAATAAGCTGCGTGCCCGAAATGAGCTGTATGCCCGAATGAGCTGTGTGCCCGAAAGAGCTGTGTGCCCAGATCAACAGAGTGCTGTGTGTCGAGCTGCGTGCCGAATGAATAGAATATTGTGTTGTGAGCGGTGGACCAAACGAACAAAGTGTTATGGTGTGAGCTATGTGCCAACTGAATGGAATGCTATGTCGTAAGCTGTGTGCTAAGTCTTGCATTGTGCATGCATCTCATCGCACTATTTTGCGCTGTGACGATTACTTGCATTGTGCATGCATTTTACCGCGCTATTTTGTGCATCGCACTGTTTGGTGCACTCACCTGGTCTAGGAGACCTTAAATCCTTCGGTCTAAGGAGACCTTAAATCCTACATCATCATTCGCATTATTCTACGCATCGCACTTGCATTTATTCACACCGTCTTGTGCACTTTCCGGTCTAGGAGACCTTAAATCCTCTAAAGGTGCAATTCCTTTGGTGTTTGTCGTGCCCGAACGACTTCTGGTGGTCTGGTATAGGCACCTGCCTGTGTTTGCGGTGAGTTCCTAGGAGACCAACTGAGACGGTGGAAACTAGAGTTCGAATGGCTTATGCCTAGAACGCAAAGGTTCGGGATTTCCGAGACTAAAGTCTGGTTTAAATACCCAGGGGTATATCCTCTCCCAACTTTCGGGCAAAGAACTAAATAGTATCAAAGCTCGCAACTCATCATCAAAAACAATTTTCATAGAAGCAAGTTGGTTAACAATACTTTTTATTTCATTCAGATGTTCCGGAATAGGGCTGCCCTCTTTATATTTTAAATTAACCAACTTACGAAACAGAAAAACTTTCGGTCCCTTATAGATTTCCTCAACTCAAGTTGTGGTGAGATCCCCAGCAGCATGAGGTAAGTCATTACCAATTGCCCCTGTAAGATACCTTTACCTCTTAGCTATTACATTGCATCTTAGCCACTACACTGCAGTGTATTGCATGAGTCCTCAATTTTCAAACCGGCCTCGCGTAGCGTATAAGTCTAATTTTCAAACCGGCTTCGCGTAGCATATAAGTCCAATCTTCAAAATATTTCTGCCTATCATTTTGTATCCTGCCCCTGAACTACGCTGGATTGATTCCTCGCAAAAAGGATACGTAGGCAGCCTGCGGGCACAACCATTTATTTATCTATATTTTGTTTGTTTGTCCAAGTCTTCAGCCTTGTCAAAAATGGGTCGTCTCTGGGCTTTGACATTCACTCCCGTCACTTCTTGACTTCCGAGTTCTGTCAAAGAGGGGCAACTGTAGACACCCCATTTTTGACCGCCTTTAAGACTCGGACGCGATTGATGGTTTTGGAAGATGTGCAGGGCAAAGGTTCAGTTTCTTCAGCAAGGAGAGAGTCAAAGCTCAACTTCATGCCCCTTTTTGGACCAAAACAATCTTGATCAAAAGATTTTAGCCGTAAAACCCTCTCTTTCAAAACGTTTTTGAAATAAAGTTTTTACGATGTTCCGGGGCTCGCATTTTGTCAAATGTCGCGTTTTTCGGTAAACCGAGCAAGGGCAAAGTGGAAAAGAATGAAAGAGAGATGAAATCTTTGAAAAAATCTTTCAAAACACCTTGCTTAGGGGTTTGAAGTTGAAGAAAAGAGGAGAAGAGGGAAGAAATCCAGTTGGGGGAGAAAATGGGCATGAACCGTTAAGAAAGAGTCGAGCAGCCCTCGCCAAATCGGGCCTGTTCATTTGCACACTTGGAATCAAGCTATGAGACCACCACTATTGGAAATAATACTTCCGGGGCTTCATTTTGCACTCAAGAATCTCCTAAATCCAATTCCGGACGGGGGAGATATAGTTAATTGAAGTAGGGCATCACTCCGGTTGGGACCAAATCTGCGCGGCTTCACGGAAACTGGCATAACTCTTTCCACAGGAGGAATTTTAATACAAGCTTTGCGCCATTGGAAAGATAACTTCCGGGGATTCAATTTGGACACTTGAATGACGACCATTGGACTTCCCAATCACCCACCGGCCACTTTTCTTTCCGGCAGCCCATTTTTTTTGTCCTGAAAGTAGCAGGCCGGCCACCTAGCTGGTGAGGCCGGCCACCTAGCTGGTGAAATCACTTTTTTTGCCTTTTTAGCTAGCCGGCCAAAAACCCCTCCCCAAGTGTGTCCTAGAAGTGAATTTTGTTTTCCTCTAGGCCTTATGTCCAAGGGTTTGGCCTTTTGGGGGAAACTTGAATTGTTTTCCCCCACATTTTTCCCCCTCTTTTCCACCCTTCTTTGTCTATATAACAGCAGCTCCAGCTCTGTTCTGAGGGTTACAAAAATTTCCCCCAAGCCTCTTGCCTTGTATCTCTCCCTCTCTACATCCTAACCCTCAAAACCCTTAAGTTCTTACACCATTTCTACACCACCACCTAGCACCACGCCACCACCTCCATTCCAGCCACTTGGAGCTGCTTTCCAGAGCTGAGGAGCACCATTTCTTGTGCCAAGAGGTTGTCAAAGATTGGTCTACAAGGGTGAGTCATTTTTCCCTCTTTTTGAGTTATTTTGTATGCTTTCTTAGCCATTCTTTGCTTACACTTTTGGGCTTCAACCCTAACTGAAAATAGAATTTTTTTGAGCTCTTTTTCATGTTTGTTTAAGGGCCTCTCACTGTTTGAGGCTTCCTTTTTGCACTTGCTTCTTTACCTCTCTTGTATGCTATTTCTTGTGTAGTATTTTTTGGCCTACGTGTAAACTGTTTTGAGCTCTATCATAAACTGTAAAGTGGCTTATTTTGATCCTTATTCAACATTGTTGAAGGGCTCATTACTGTTTGAGGCTTCCATTTGCCACTTGCCTTTATATCCTCTTTTTGGCCTTATTTTTGCATGATTTGTTAGCCCCTTGTGCTTGTATTTTTGGGCTCTGGTCCGAACTGTAAATGGCCTTGTTTTGACCCACTCTTCATGTTTGATCAGAGGTCTTTTGTTGTTTGAGGCTTCCTTTTTGCTCTTTGGGTTGAAGCTCTTTTTTAGGCCCTATTTTGTATAGTATTTTAAGCTTACTTGTGCACTGTTTTGGGCTCGTACATAAACTGTAAAATACCTTGTTTTGAGCCCCTCTTCAACTTGTTTTAAGGGCTCTTGGCCATTCAGGGCCAGAAGCTGTTACTTGCTTCATTACCTCTTACGGGGCCATTTTTGCATGCTAGCTTAGTCCTATTTGCGTCCATTGTTTGGCTTGCTTAAAACTATAAATATGCTTGTCTTGGGACTGCCTTGAATCTGTCTTCATGCTTCATGATCAAATAGTGCATGCTTTGTATAGCTATAGGCCATTGCGTGTGCCTAGTTTTGCATTTCGGGTCTCATTTCATGCATCGGGTACCATATTGCCATGTTTTGGGGCTGTTTTGCATCATGTTTTGCTACTGAAATTTGCATGCTAGTATGCCATATTCCATGCCTTGCCATGTCTTGTTAGAGTGGCATTTGGTGCCTTAGGTTCGGTCCTCGATTTGCGTGCATGTGTGCACGCATTTCGAGCGTCTCATTTTCATTCTAATGGCCTCTTATGCGAGTGTGGCTGAGGTCCACTTGTGTTAGTGTAAGTCCATTTATGCATTGTGTATGACATTTTATTTCATAGCATTGCGTATGCTAGGTTGTAGTTAGCGCATTGTGTATGCCATGTTACCTTGTGCATCGTGTATGCCATTTCATAGCATTGTGTATGTTAGGTTGTATCTTAGTTGCATTTCATGCATATCATGCATATTGCATTGTGCTTGGGATAGGAATTAGCCCAGGCACGGGAAACGAGGTACGTTTCGTACTCCGAGTGACGGAACTCGTCTCAATTCCCAGTCGCCGACACTCCAGATTATCCATGATGGAGTCTAGGTTTTGTTTTGTTTTCATGTGCATTCATTCTATATTGAGTTGCACAATTCGACTCCTCGGCCATCATGTATCGAGATCGTGATTGGTGGCACGAGGATCGAGGCATGCATACATTTGTGAAAATACATTGCCATGCCCTTTTCCTGCTCTCTGTTGCAGCAAATCAAGAATCAACAGTCTTCGGGGCTTGGCGCGTTTTCCAAGAATAATTGCAAACAGAGGCTAATTGGGGCATTGCAATGGATTTCCGCACAAGACAACCCGAACATGCATCATTCATCATCCGGATCAGAGTTGAGGCAGTCCCTGGCTTGCATGCCAATTTATTGCTTTCCTAGTTAAATTTGTTAATTAATTAGGGTTTTGTATATATTCGGACTGTAATTATTTGGGACTGTATATTATTTATTCGGACCCTCTGCGCGAGGGCAATGTTGTAATAAGTGTGCGTGTGTGTGATGTATGTCTTCCAACCCCACGTCTTTCTCCCTTTTATTTATCCGCTTATGATGGTTAGATTAGGGCATGTTTCAATTAGCATACAGTATGATAGCATGTTTGCATTCATTCATCTGTTTTGCATGCACTGGGCTCGGCGCATCATACTAACTGCATTGTATTTTCAATTCCAAATTAAATACATGTTAGCTGTAGCATTTCGTATGCCATGTTTAGAATAGCCGAGCCTGCTATAGTTGCATTTTTGCATGTGTTGCATTAGGCATTTTTTTATAGTTAGAATCATGCATGGATTTCTAATTAGCTTCTGTTTTGGCTTGGAGTACTCGGTAAGTTTTATGCTTTAGCATCCTTGCATGTGTGTGAGTGACTGCCATGATAGCATGCTTACCATGAGGCTAATTGCTTATGTGATATGATTGCCTGAATGTCTGTGGGTGAAGGTTGGGTTACTTGGATTGGAATAATTCATCAAATGTGTGTTTTAAGCCCACTAGATAGTGGCAAAATCATGTTTTCTAAGCCCACCCGAGGGTGGCAAATCAACGTATTAGCCTACTTGCGGGTAGCACCATCAAACCATTTTCAAACAAACAAACATGAAATGTTTTGTTCCAATTCAGGCGATCCAGTCTATACTTGTATGCTGTGCGCATCACATAGTAAAAACAAACATGAAATGTTTTGTTCCAATTCAGGCGATCCAGTCTATACTTGTATGCTGTGCACATCACATAGTAAATCTAGGCTAATAACCGGAATAAGAATGCATAATGTTTTCAAAAATAGATATCATGGTTAGTAGAGACCGATCTTTGATCGGGCGATCGGGGGTGCTCACGAAGTGACCTTCCCCAATCGTACCCAAGTTCCCGAGCCGAGGCAACTTTGGTGATGATGGACACGTGGCCTTAGGCAAACGAGTCAGGGTTTCCTAAGTTTCCCCAAAATAAAATATTTAGGTGGCGACTCTGTATCTGGCAAAGCCGTCCATGTTTGGCGCTTCTTTTCTAAAAATCTATTTTCTCAAAACGATTTGCCGGATTTGGACTCTTTGGTTCAGATTAAGAACCGTGACAATTTGAGAGTCCTGAACTGTAGTGAGCCCAATATCGAACGGAACGGGGGACTCGTTCCTCCCGGGGGGCGTTCGAGGACGTCTACAGATGGCTGGACCTCTGGCAAGAGTAACTAAACATCATAGAGAAAAGTCAAACCACTAGGAATCACGGGGTATTTATTGAGTAAATGCGGAGGCTCCCCCTCAATTAATGAGTCCCTTATTATATTATTTTTATTTTTATTTTTGACTTTTCTTTCTTGTGGGCACTCACTGGTGGCATGCACGCTCAAGAGTATGGAGACCAAACTAGAGAAGCATACAATTAGTAAGGATGGCTTGGTTGGTGCCTCTAAGGTAGCCTTTTCCTAATGTCTGGACTTCAATGAACTGAGGGAGGAACCGTGAAAGTGAAAAACGATGGTAAATGGTTAAGATACTCAACATTACCCATGATATGCCAATTTAGGTCAATTCCTCTAAAAATGTATAAGAAACACTATTAGTGGTCCATAGAGAACTTTGATCACTTGTGCGGAAGCCCCTGCAATAGTTTGACTCAAAAAATGTGTACAAAATGAGATCATGAAGTCAATGAGCATGGGCATTCAGAATGAGCTATGAACAAAGAAGAATGAAATTTTGCAAGAAGCATGAGAAGCGTTGATATAAATCTAAATGCAGAGAAGACATGAATCAATGACAAAGAAATTATAGCATCCAACCACACATAAAGCCAATCACTCTTACTCACTTAAGTAACAAGTAACACCCTAGTGACTGAGCACGACACCCAAGGTCTTTTTAAGGAACTCAAACCTAAGAAGATCAAGGGGTTTTGTAAAAGGATCAGTTTTTTGATACTCAGTGGGTACATGTTCAAGAACAACAAGGCCTTCTTCCACTAACTCTCGAATAAAATGATGACGAATGTCAATGTGTTTGATGCGAGAGTGTTGGACAGGATTTTTAGAAATGTTAATGACACTTGTGTTATCACAGAAAAGAGTGAGAGTGTTCTGGTCTATTCCATAATCATGAAGCATTTGTTTCATCCACAACATTTGTGTACAACAACTCCCTGTAGCAATGTACTCAGCCTCAGCAGTCGAAAGAGAGATGGCATTTTGATTTTTGCAATGCTAGCAAACCAGATTAATCCCAAGGTAAAAACACCCCCTAGATGTGCTCTTACGATCATCAGCACACCCTGCCCAGTCGGCATCGAAAAAACCAGTGATTTCAGCTGTAGTGCCGGTCGAAAACCAAATCCCATAACCCAGTGTCCCATTAGCATACTTAATGATACATTTGACTGCTAGAAGATGAGACTCTTTAGAACATGCTCGGTATTGGGCACAAACACCTATACTAAATGCAATGTTTGGACGACTGGTAGTGAGGTACAAGAGACTCCTTATCATACTCCTATAAAGGGTAGAATTAACATCAATACCAAAGGAATCTTGGGAAAGGTGAAGACTGGTGCTCATGGGAGTGCGTGCATGTTTGGCCGACTTGAGACTGAACTTTGACACAAGATTTTTGGCATACTTGGTCTGAGAAACAAACATACCTGAAGGAGACTGTTTAATTTGAAGACCTAAGAAATAAGACAACTCTCCCATCATGCTCATCTCAAACTCATATGTCATGCAATCCAAAAAGTATTTAACAAGATGATCAACGGTGGATTCAAACACAATATCATCAACATAAATCTGAGCAACATGTATATAAGACTTAGTATGTTTCACAAATAAGGTCTTGCCCACACTACCCCTTTGAAAATCATTATCAAGAAAAATGGTAGTAAGTCTATCATACCAAGCTCGAGGGGCTTGTTTCAACCCATACAAAGCCTTGTCTAGTTTGTAGACATGGTTTGGACATTTTGGGTCCTCAAACCCTTTTGGTTGCTCAACATAAGCCTCTTCTTTCAAGTACCCATTCAAAAAAGGCACTTTTCACATCTATTTGAAACAATTTGAATCCAAGAAAGCATGTAACACCAAGTAAAATACAAATAGATTTGAGACGTGCAACTGGGGCAAACGTCTCATCATAGTCAATACCTTCTACTTGAGTATAGCCTTAAGCAACCAACCTAGCTTTATTTCTAACCACAGTACCATTCTCATCAGATTTATTCTTAAAGATCCACTTGGTACCTATCGCATTCATGTCTCTAGGTCTGGGGACAAGAGTCCAAACATTGTTACGTTCAAATTGACCTAATACTTCATGCATAGCATTAACCCAACTATCATCTAGTAAGGCCTCTTTTATATTCTTAGGTTTAATTAATGAAACATAACACATATGAGATATCTCCTCCAGAATTTGTCTTCAGGTTTTCATTCGATCTGTGACACTTCCAATTACCTATTGAGACGGATGATTCAGTTTCACCCTTACCGATGGTTTGAACTCTGGACTTGTGATGATAGAAGCATCAGAAGTGGTGTCTCTTTGTGCACTCTTTGGACTCTGACGTACCTTAGAAATTGGTGTTGGCTCACTTTCTTGTGCTTGGACCTCTGCTTCTCTTTGACTTTGTGGTTCAGTATCTAGAATTGGAGACTCACCATTCTCTTCCTTATTTATCACTAAAGTAGGAGAACCTATGTCATCTATAACAACATTGATCAATTCCATTAAAGATAAAGTTTGCAGGTTATAGACACGAAAAGCTTTACTAGTGGTTGAATACCCTAGAAAAATACTTTCATCACTTCAGGAGTCAAATTTGCCCAAAGGCTCTCTATCTTTGAAAATGTAACATTTACTCCCAAAAGTTTTGAAGTATTTTACATTAGGTTTCAATTCATTCCACAATTCATATGGAGTTTGTAAAGTGTCGAGCCTTAAATACACACGATTCACAACATAAACGGCGGTATTTAAGGCTTTAGTCCAAAACTTTGAAGGAACTTTCTTACTCAGGAGCATGACCCTAGCCATCTCTTGAACAACCCTGTTCTTTCTCTTAACAACTCTATTTTGTTGTGGAGTAATCAGAGCAAAAAATTCATGCTTAATTCCATGCATATCACAAAAATCTGAAAACGAACTATTTTCAAACTCACGACCAAGATCAGTTCGGATTCTTATGATACGCCCAATAGAAACACCCTGTTCATTTTGGATTTTAAGGACTAAGGCCTGGAAAACATCAAACGTATTAGATTTTTCTCTTAAAAAATTTATCCATGAAAAACGAGTAAAATCATCAACGGTTAAAAAAATGTATATTTTCCCTCGAATGTTTTCAGTGCGAGTAGGTCCCATAAGATCCATATGAACCAATTCAAGAGGACGTTTGGTTTTAAAGTTGTTCATTTTTTATGAGGGGCACGAGTTTGCTTCCTAAGTTGACATAGTCCACATACATGGTTTATATTCTTACCCAGTTTAGGTACTCCTCTCATAAGCTCTTTGTTGGCTATCTTAGTTAGGTCTTTGAAATTCATGTGACCTAATCTTTGATGCCACAGATCAATATTACTTATGATGGCTGAGTGGCAAGTGAGATCATTAGTGGTAACAATCCCATAGCAATTATCAGATGCGTGAACCCTATGCATGACAGTATTTCCTTTTTTATCTAAAATTTCACATTTATTTTTTGAAAATAATACTTCATGGTGGGAATTATACATTTGACTGATGCTCAAAAGATTTGCTTTAAGGCCATCAACAAGTAATGCATTTTCGAGCTTGGAAAGACCAGCCACACTTATAGAGCCTTTACCAATGATTCTAGAAGTGCCACCATCTCCAAAGGAAACAATTCCTCCTTCATATTTTTCAAGAGAGGTGAAGTAGGATTTGTCACCTGACATGTGACGAGAGCACCCACTATCAAGGTACCACATGTGTGAGTCACATGCTTTTAGAGTAGTGAGAACAACAAAACAAGTCAAGTCACCCTTTCTCACCCATATCTTTTTGGTCTTAACAAAATCAAGACTGGTGGTCTTGGTAAATGTCTTAGCATTGTGAACACCCTCATGAATCTTGGTGTTCCACCTAGACATGTAAGGTTGTCTCCTAACCCAAAAAGTATTAGAATTTTTACCCTTTTGAGACACCTTACCAAACAACTCAAAGCAATAAGGACGAATGTGGCCATACCTACCACAATGATGACAAACAAAAATAGGTTTTACCTCTCTTTTGTTGATCTTACCCCCGTTAGGCAGATGAAGAGAGAGATCACCCTATTATACCTTCAGCTTTCCCTTTGTTTGAGTCTTCAGGTCATGTGATGTAGTGGCCTGTCCCTTGTGAACTGTCGCATTACCAGAGCCTAGACCACTTTTGTCACAACCCATTTGTTGAGACCCGAGGATGTCTTCTAATGTCTTGGAACCTTTGTTTTACATGGCAATTGTGGCTCTAGCATCTCTGAGTTCTTTATCTTTTTGACAAACCATTTCTTCCAATGTAGCTTGTGACATCTCAAGGTTTTCAATCTTCTCTTAATATGTGGCATATATTTTCAGAATTTCATTCCTTTCGGTCTCACAAGATAGAAGTTTCCAACATAAGTCTTTCTTGTCATTTGAGATCTTGATGACATTCTATTTTGCTGTTGCAATTTCTCCTTTTAGCTTGACATTTTCGCTTTCACATGCTTTGAGCTTGAGAGTGAGTTTGTCATTGATCTTGGACAAATTCAGAGATTCATCGTAAAGCCTTTCATAAGCTTGTTGTAGGTCATCACCATCAATCTCATCATTGTCTTCCAAGGTCTCATCATCTTCTTTTTGCTCCTCTTTCTCATGGACCTCATCTAGTCGAGCAACTAAGGCATGAAGATAAATAGATGGTAGTGAAGATGACTCTCCTCTTTCTTGAAATTGACTTAGAATGTCCCATGCATCTTTGGCCTTTGTGCAGTGAGCAATCCGTTGTTGTTCTTTCGTCAGAAATTGTTTCACGAATGGTAGACAGAACTCTTTGATTGCTCAGTGTAGACACCCCATTTTTGACCGTCCTCAAGACTTGGACGTCATTGTTTGTGCACTCGATGATTGTGTTTGTTTGTGTTCGTTTTGAGCGCTCGAAGTCTGCTATGGAACGCCTTGTCTTTGAGCCTCTAAACCTTTTCTGTTTTGTGCATGTTTTTGGACCAAGAGCTTGTTGCCTCTTGCTGGGAAGAGAGGGTGACCTGTCAGCCAGCCTTGGGATCTGTCAGCCATGGCTTGTGCCTATCGGCTACCAGTGGTGGCCGACGACCATTGATCCTTTTTTTCAGATATTTGTTTCCCAGTTGTGCCAGCTGTTGCTCACTAAGCTGCATTTTCATACACATGTATGGTAGGATGTATTCAAGCTCAAGACTTGATTTTCTATATATAGGGGGTGTCCTCCCCCATTTTGGAGGGTTAGACATTTTAGACCAAAAATCTCTCTCTCTCTCTCTCTCTCTCTCTCTCTCTCTCTCTCGTTATTTTGTGCCTTAAAGTCTAGTTCCTCTACACTTTTACACACCAACCCTTGATCAAACATGGCCACCTTAGAGCTGAGGTCTCTTGGAGTCTAGTTTGTGTTCTTGAAAAAGGTTTAAGCTTGGATTGTTACTTAATTTGTGCTTGAGCTTCAAGAGGTAGTTTATTTGATTAGTATACTTGCTTTGAATACTTGTTTAGCCATCCTTTTGTATTGTTTTTGGGCTGGTTTTCAACTATAAAAAACTTTGTTTTTTGAGGCTTAAAATGATGGTTTCAGGCTATCTTGTGTTAAAGGGGTAGTCCACCTTTCTTGTTGCTTAATTGTCTAAGCCTTTGCACCTTTTTTCCTCACATTCAAATCAAACTTTTTGGGCCTTTTGACCACTGAAATTTAGACATTTTTCAGTGACAAAATCCTTCTTTTGAAGTCCAAAATTGGAGGGGTTAACCTCCCCTTCTTGTGTCTTGCTTGCATGCCTAGTTAGCCTTGTATGTTAGCATGTTTTTCTAGCCTAACTTAGCTTTAGTCCAGCATGCTTTTGCCTCTATTTTGACCTGCTTTAGCTTTGTTTTGGGCTGTTTGGGTCATTTGAGCTTTGTTTTGTATAGTTATGGTGCAATTTCCTTCACTAGCTTAGTGTTTTTAGGCTTTGAGCATCATTTTGGTTGCATGTTTTAATGTTTTTTCATGCAAATTCCAGCATTTGACATCTCTGCAGCCTCTCTCTTTGTTTCGCTTTTTCAATTGCTTTGAGGGCTGTTTCAACCTTAGGGTTGTTTAAGCTTGAGGTTGAGGTTCATACTTAATGGTTTAATCCTCTTTTGAGGGTTCATTACCAACGGCATGGAGCTTCCCTCATGCATTGAACTACCCCTTGGTTGACACTTCTTTCGCTCTAGAAGACACTTACCAATGGACTTAATCGATTAAATAATGAATCGGTAATGTAAAATGAGTAAACAAAATTGGACAAGTAAAATAGGCAAGATAAGCATCTTTTGTGTTGCATTACATGTGTTCGAATCGGACGTTAATCCGAACATGAGGAAAATGGAACATTTCATACTTAAAGTGATGAAATGTGCCACTTTCTTTGGTCACCATCACCCTTGATCATGCATGATAGGGTGGTGGTCTTGTTGAGTCTTGTTTTGCACTCATTAAGCTTGTACAAGCTTGGTTCCTTAGCCATCACGCATGGAAAATTCTTGGTTGATGGTTTGAGGGCCAAGAGTTACACTTCTTTGAGCTTGTGTGATGATAAAGAGAGTAACAGTACAGAAAACCTTTGAGAACACACTGTTTTGCCTCTATTTGCTCTCTGTTACAACAAAAAGAGAAGTTCGGAGCAGGGGTAGCCGACCGTCCACCAGCAGTGGCCGACCGGCCACCAATGGTAGCCGACGGCCACCATTGGTAGCCGACTGGCCATCAATGAAAATTTTGCACAAGTGTGTTCCTGAGTTGAAGTAGAGGCATTCTAGGAGTTGGCAACACCGTTGGTGTTCAAATAAATGCAAACAGAGGCGTTCAATGGCAAGGCGGTGGCTTTTCGGGTGGAGAAACCGAGCATACATGCATCCCTTACTTCCCGAGGCCATTTAATTATTTTGTTTAGTTAATTAGTGATAGCTAATTTACTTGCCTTGTAATTAGTTAGTTAAAGTGTTTAGCTAATTAATTCATTTTGTATTATTTAATTAGCTTAGAATAAGTTAGTTAAGTAGTTTCGTTTTGTAATAATTAGCTTAATTAGCGTAGCTAGTTAGCTTATTCATTCGGACCTTCCTTCGCGAGGGCGTAATGTTGTAATAAATGTACGTGCATGTGTGTACGTCTTCCAACCCCATGTCTTTCTCCCTTTTATTTAAATCGCTTTTGATGGTTAGATTGGGGACAGTTTCAATTAGCATACCTTATGCTTGCATGTTTGTATCCATTCATTTGTCTTGCATGCACCGAGGCTCGTCGTATCATTCAAACTGCATTGCACTTTCAAATACTTCTTTGAATACGTGTTTAAACACATGTTGTTCAAATTGATCCATATGTCATATTAGTAGCCGAGCTTATTAATTGCATTCTTTGCATGCGTTGCATTAGACATCTTGTATAGTTAGGATCATGCATTTTTCTAACTAGTTTTTGTTTTGGCTCGGAGTATTCGGTAAGCTTTTATGCTTTAGCATACTTGCATGAGTGTGATTGCTATATTGCCATGTTTCGCATGCTTGCCATGAGGCTACGTGCTTAAATGCTAAACTGCATGAATGCCTGTGGATGAAGGCTTGTTGTTTGAATTGGAACGATTCAACAAATGTGCGTTTTAAGCCCACTTTGTTGTGGCAAAATCCTATTTTAAGCCCACTATGTTTGGTGGCAAACCCGCACTTTAAGCCCATTTGAGAGTGGCAAAATCAAACCATTTTCGCAAACAAACGTGAGTTGAATTGTTCTAATTCTCGACTAGTCTACACTTGCGTGTGTGCGCTACATAGTAAAACTAGTCTAATAACCGGAATAAGAACACATAATGTTTATAAAAACTCATATCATGATTAGTAGAGGCCGATCTTTGATTGGGCGAGCCGGGGTGAACATTTCAGGACCTTCGCTTCTCGTACCTAAATTCCAAAGTTGAGGCAACTTTGGTGATGATGGACACGTGGCCTTTGGCACGAGTCAGGGTTTCCAAAATTTTCCAAAAAATAAAATATTTAGGTGGCAACTCTGTATCTAGCAAAGTAGTCCAATTTTGGGCATTATTTGATTTAAAATCGATTTTTGAAAAAGATTTGTCGGATTTGGACTCTTTGATGTTTATCAGTTTCACATTACACTTGTGAGACTAGATTCAGAACCGCGGGAGTCCGAACTGTGAGGCCTTCTTTTCAAACCATTCTGAAAGGCGGGGCGCAGAAAAAGGCAAGTCCACAGTTTCTGGCGCTCTACTAGGGATTTAGAGAACTTGACTCAAACTCATGATATGTTATTTTATCTACACTTGTGTGTTTCTTTGCATTTGCATTTGCATTTGCATTTGCATCGGTGCGCCTAAGTTACAGTGTTTGCCATCTGCTCTTCCTGAGAGGTTTGAGCCGAGGTGCTGTGTAGTTTTTGATTTTTGTTTCTTTTTGCTTTATTTTCTTTTTGCAAGGTAGTCTTTCACCATTGCTTCAGACGAGTCTGTTAGCCCCCAAGCACTCTGGACCTGAATTAGAAGGATTTGTAGATCTGGAGATCTAGTCAGGGGACAGCCAGTGTTTGTGTCACTCCCACCGGTTACTAGACGGAGGAGGATTCGATAGAATTCGCCAATTCAACAGTCACCGTTTATCTAGCCTATGCCCAGTTAGGCCCGATCATCTACTTCTACTCCAGACAGAGAGTATTCGCCGGTTTCGGTAGTGCAAAATCCTCCAGCTGACATAGAAGATATGCTTCGACAACTCTAGCAAACTATTGAGGCTATGTAGCTAGATGCTGCTCGCCAAGCGGAAGTCACCGCCAGCCAAGCGAAAATTGCAACCCAGCAGGCTGAGTTGATGCTAGGCTGCAACAACAACAACCGCAGCAGGCAACAGCCTCTGTATCCCATCCACCTCCTACAAACATTCCGGTACCCGAAGCTACTGCTCCCACAGCTAATGTCTAGAAAAATGCAGACATCCCAATGGATCCTATCCCACCCCATACTTCCAAGGCACCAGTTTACCAAACAGAGGCGTCGTTTGAATTTGAGGTTGACCCTACTGCACTGAAAGTAAGCAAACTTGAAAAGCTCTTTAAACGGGCACAAGGTGTGAACTCGATCCCCGATATAGAGGATGGCTATACTGAGTCGACGGTGACATTGACAGATAGATTCAAAATGCCGCATATAGACCGATTTGATGGTTCAGGGGATCCTATGGTCCATCTACAGCTATTCTCTGACATCTTACGACCTATGGGTCTCACCAGACTATAGAAGCTGTCGCTCTTCTGCTGGACCCTGTCAGGTATAGCGGTCATCTGGTATGCTAAGCTTGAAGACTCTGTAAAGAGAAATTGGGAGGAAATGGCTGAGGCCTTCATAACGCAGTACTCCTACAATACTCAAATCGAGGTCACAACTCGTGATCTCAAAATAACTCGCCAAGAGGCGAAGGAGGGCTTCTCTGATTTTGTCGCCCAATGGAGGGCCAAGGCCTCTATGATGACCACCCGACCGACTGAAAAGGACCATATTAGAATGGTGGTCTGTAACCTGTGACCAAGACTATTACAGAAGATGATAGTCCTACCTCTGTCTACTTTTGCTGACCTCCACGAAATAAGAGTGCAGATAGAGGATGCAATGAAGCAGGGTCTGATAGACCACGAGAAAGAGCAGCCTAAAAAGGCTTTCACACGTAGTTCCAATGTGACTACAAGTAGTAGTGCAACTACAAGGCCTTCCGATGTTGGTATGGTCACCACCACACCGAAAACTGCCAACCCCTTTGCCGGTACATCTGATACAACTCCACAAACCTCGAAGCACCAACCCCAAGGCCAAAGGGTCTTCACCCCTCTATACATGTCCTTATCTAAAGCCTTAGGGGTCCTGATAAAAAAGGGGCACCTTAAGCCACTAGAGCCTCGCCCTTTACCCGATCCTCTTTCCCCGAAACACAACTTGGCCAAATATTGCGCTTTTCATCAACAGCATGGTCATGACACTGACCTATGCTTCAATTTGCGTCATGAGATTCAAGATCTCATCGACAATAAGGTGATAGCACCTCCTCAAAAGCCTAATGTCACTACAAATCCCCTCTCACCACATAACCAGGTCCCTCCACCTCAACAAATAAACCTCATCCATACACTGGTCGTCCCTTATGACCCCAGTATATATATCACTCCTATCCACCTACCTAAGCCGACGTTGTTCATCCTGGAAAGCACGGATTTGTGCATGATGAACGCGTCCACATTCTAACCTGAACCTGTGGTGGTGACTGTGGTAGATGAAGGTAGGCTAGCCTTGGTAGAGACTGAAAATACTAGTCTAGTGCCTGAGGGCTCCGTGAATTTATCTAAGAATGAATATAACCCATGCCGATACATTGTGCCAACCAATCAGGCCAGACCAGATATAGAATTGCCAACAGGAATGGAGGTCAGTATAGTCCTGGAGGGTGGCCCGAGCCAAGGTCTGGATGATCTAGCAGAGTTGGAAGAAGACTTGGACAATCTGCAATTCTACGATGAACAAGATCCGGGAAATGTACAAATTGACTGGTTTGATCTGAATGGGTCGACAGACAATTCGGGGTGGCTTAGTGATGAACCTGATATAGATGAGAAACTTGAACCAAAACTGGAAAAGCAGGAAGTGGGAACCGCTGCAAAGGCTGGAATAGCTAATAGAAAGGGTATGCTGCCAGAAGACGCCAGTCTGAAACAAGTGGCTCAGGAATTGAGCATGGTTAGTACTGTTGATACAAAGCAAGAGACTGCACTGAAGTGGTTTGAACAGGAAAGAGACGAGGATAGCTAGAAAGCTGGAAAAGCCAAAGGCCCTGTGGGGTATGATTATGATGTTGACGTCGGAGTACTTACAACGGAACCGAACAATTGCTTGTCGGTTGCCGGAGGAATATGGTGGGAAGATGATGATTTGCAACTTGCTCACACAAATGAAGATTGAGGTCAGGGCTTGCCAGACGACACTTGGTATTCTGAGGAAGTGAATCACACGACTAAAAGTGAGCGATACGTCAAGCCCCCACACTTAGACCAATCAGAAGCATTCGGAAAGGATAAGGAGACCAAAAAATAGAAGGACAAGCAGTTGGAAGAAGAAGCTGTACTGAAACAGCTGAAGATCCAAGTGGACATATCTATCTAGGAGTTGCTTATGGCTTCACGCGTGCATCGGCAGCTGTCCTGCCAGCAATGAATAAGGCCAAGCTGTCTATCGACACAACTCCAGAGCAACTGGTGGGATTTTTCTACCCAGGAGGTGTTGAGCCATCTTTAACCTTTTCTAATAAGGAATTGCCGCCCGAGGGTTCTGCGCATAACAAACCCTTATACATCCCAGTTGAATGTAGGGAGAAGTGGGTGCCGGTTGTATTGGTTGACACTAGGTCTGCGATTAATGTTTGTCTGTCGTGCACGACCTATGCTATTGGCTTGAAGCCGGCATATTTTGTACCAACAGCCTAGGTGATCCAGGCTTACGAGAACACAAGCAAAGAGGTGATAGGAATAGTTCAAATCAGAACACAGGTTGGGCCGGCCCAACAGGATATTAAGTTTCACGTCCTGGATGTTCCAGCTACCTTCAACTTGTTACTTGGGCGACCCTGGCTCCACTAAGTAAAAGGTGTTTCTTCCACCTTGCATCAAATGCTGAAGTACCCTCTTGGAAAGGGGGTAGCTATTGTTTTTGGGAATTCTTCCATACATCCTCCGCCGGAGGTCACTACACTAGTACTGGAGATTGTACACGGCGATGAGGATGTTTTCTTGTCTAGTTTTACCTTGGCCGAGGCTCGGGTGGTGCAAAACATCTTAGCTATTGATGAGGGATTGTACGTCAGTGCTCAATTAGTCTACCTCATGAACAAGCTACAACATATACCCAGGATGGGATTAGGAAAGAGCTGCCGGAAAGACGTTACCGCACTGGCCAAAGTGCCACATAACCCTCGTGCCTTTGGCTTGGGCTACATGCCTACCAAAGAGGACTAGATGAGAAAAGAGAAGGAAATGGCAGGAAGAGCCAAAGCTAAGCAAAGTGAGAAGCACTATGATTTGTACATAGACCAATTCAGGGAACTCTGAACGGCCGCTTCGTCCGAGAGGGGGAAGACTTCCCATTTTGCTGCTTTCTTGAGCCATGGTTGAACTCTGAGAAGTGGCGTCTTCCCAGCTTTGAAATTTTCTTCAACCAATAGCTGCAAGAGGATGAAGCCTCAGAGGAACACACTGAATTACCTGCTGAGGCTGAACAGAGTACAGAGAATGAGTCCAACAGTAGTGAACTTGAGATAGGAGTAGCGCTGGCATGTCTCATTACGAATCCTCAGATTAAACCAGAGAGCTTGGGGGATGACTTCACCGTTTCCATTATCAGAGACCAATCAAATGTGGACCCTTCCGGTGTTATTCTGGATGCATCTAATGCACCCTCTCTTATTTGGCACCTAGAGGAGGGCTTTCTGTCCAGTAGTTCTGAATCAGGTAGTAAGCCAGAATTTGATTCCACAGAGTCTGTGGAGTCGGAATCAGATTCCAGTTCTTCTGTGTCGGAGTCCGGTATTCTTGGGGTTGATAACCCAGATACTGTAGTTTCGTCCAGGTTGTCTTTTTCCTTTCCTTTTGAGTCGGTTGTAACCGAGGAATTGAATGAGCTGGAACCTTTGATTGAAAATGATACCACTGCTGTTTCTGAGTACTTCTCTGTGCCACTTGTGTATTGCATTGATCATGACTTTCAAAATTTTGATAAAAACGACAAGGAAGGAATTCCTCTGGTTTTGAAACATTTGATTGATCAAGAGGAATCGTTGCAATTAAAGTGGGTACTAAGAAGGATCCGCGTCTGGTCCAGATCGGGTCCACGTTGTCTTCGGAGGAACGCGAGCGCTTAGTCGCTTTGTTAAGAGATTTCAAAGATGTTTTTGCGTGGTCCTATGAAGATATGCATGGAATTGATCCTAAGATTGTACAGCATCGGATCTCTCTTGACCCCGAGGCTCGACCCATCAAGCAGAAGCTTCGGAGAATATGCCTGGATTGGGCTTTGAAGATTAAGAAAGAGGTCACCAAGTAGATAGATGTAAGGTTCTTGCTAGTGTCTGAGTATCCGACTTGGTTGGCCAACATTGTTTCGGTGCCGAAGAAAGATGGCAGAATTCGAGTGTGTGTGGATTTTAGAGATCTTAATAAAGCCAGTCCGAAGGACGACTTTCCTCTACCGCATATCGATGAATTAGTGGACTTTACCGCTGGCTATGCGTTGCTCTCCTTTATGGATGGGTTTTCTGAGTATAACCAAATCTTGATGGCACCCGAGGACAGGGAGAAGACTGCCTTCACCACGCTGTGGGAAACCTACTGCTACAGGGTGATGCCGTTCGGCCTGAAGAATGTTGGGGCTACTTATCAACGAGCTACAACCACTATCTTGCATGACATGATCCACAAAGAGGTTGAGGTGTACGTGGACGACATGATTGTCAAGTCCAAGGAAAGAGAGGGCCGCTACACCGCCTTGAAGAAATTCTTCCAACGGATCAGAGGATATCGGTTGAGGCTGAATCCACAGAAATGCACTTTTGGTGTCACAACAGGGAAAATGTTGGGTTTTTTGATCACGCAGAGGGGCATTGAGGTTGATCCTTCCAAAGTCAAGGCCATACTAGAAATACCACCACCAAGGACTGAAAAGGAGGTGCGAGGCTTTCTAGGTAAAGTGCAATTCATAAGATGATTTATTGCAAAATTAACCTTGACTTGTGAACCACTATTTGGTCTCTTGAAGAAAGGAAAGAAATTCTAATGGGATGACCGATGCCAATTTGCTTTTGAGCAGATCAAGCAGTACCTTCAGAACCCACTCGTGTTGTTACCACCAGACCCGAGGAAGCCGTTGATTTTGTATTTGTCAATAACAGACATGACTATGGGCTGCATGCTTGCACAAGAATCTGAGGATAGAGTGAAGAAAGCCATCTATTACCTAAGCAAGAAGATGCTGGACTATAAGACCCATTATACCCCGCTGGAGAAGGCTTGCTTAGCTTTGGTATGGGCCACCAGGAAGTTGAGGCACTAACTGTTAGCTCACTCATTAATTCTGGTTTTGAGATTAGATCCCATCAAATATCTCTTCGAGAAACCAGCACTTACGGGTAGGCTAGCCTGTTGGTTGATTCTTCTCTCCGAATTTGATTTGAAATATGTGACTCGCAAGTTTGTCAAGGGAAGAGCAGAGCGGTAGCTGAGTTCCTCGCAGATCACCTAGTGGAAGGAGACAAAGCGGTAGAATACCTATTCCCAAATGAAGCTATTCTGCAGGTTGAGGA
This sequence comes from Camellia sinensis, assembly GCF_004153795.1. Lineage (NCBI taxonomy): Eukaryota > Viridiplantae > Streptophyta > Magnoliopsida > Ericales > Theaceae > Camellia > Camellia sinensis. The sequence continues at coordinate 1,005,102 of NW_021028034.1, read as the reverse complement.
AAAGATTTGGACAATGTACTTTGATGGAGCGTCTAATCAGTATGGTTATGGGATAGGGGTGTTGTTGATAGCACCTGGCAATTCCCATATACCCTTAGCCTTTAAACTCCGATTCAAAGTATCCAACAACGAGGCAGAATACGAAGCATGTATTGCTGGATTGGAAGCCGCCCTAGAACTAGGGGCAAAAAGGTTGGACGTCATTGGGGACTTGAACCTGGTTGTGTCTCAAGCAAAAGGAGACTGGAAGGTTAAGGAAGAGAGGATGAAAATCTATCACCAAACCTTGGATGTTTTGATTCCTAGGTTTGAGAAACTAACCTTCATGCATCTGTTAAGAGTTATCAACTCTATCTTCCATGATAGATATCCCGTTGGGAGTCTGGATGCGTCTAATCATCATTGAACAGAGGTATGCGCCAACCTACGAGTTGATCGCCGCAATAGATGAAGTGCAAGATCAAAACCCCTAGTATCATGATGTCTGGAACTTCTTGGAAAAGGAGGCTTATCCATCAGGAGCAAATGCCAAAGATAAAAAGGCAATACGACGAATGGCTGCTCAGTTTATCATCTGCGGGGGTAAGTTGTATAAAAGGGGTCATCTAGGAATGCACAAGCTGTGTGTTGATGCAGAAGAGTCAAAGCACTTAATAAAGGTCATCCACGGAGAGGAGTGCGGATCGCATATGAGTGGAGTAATGCTAGCCCGGAAGATTCTCAAGTAGGGTTATTACTGGTTAACCATGGAGGAGGATTATATTGGTTTTATTCGGCGATGCCACAAATGCCAAATCCATGCCAATCGCATGAACGTTCCATCGTCGAAGCTGTATAACGTGACTTCACCGTGGTCGTTTTCAGTCTGGGGAATTGATGTTATTGGAGCAGTTATGCCGAAAGGGTCAAATGGGCATGAGTACATCCTGGTGGCAATAGACTACTTTACAAAGTGGGTCGAGGCCTAATCCTATGCAGTGCTGAAAGCATCGCATGTAGCCAAGTTCATCAGGAATAACATCATTGGTCGTTATGGGGTCCCAAATGAGATCATTTCAGACAATGGCTCCCATTTCAAGAGAAAAGTGATCGACTTGTTGGAGAAGTACAACGTGGCTTTTCATAAGTCATCCACATATCGGCTACAAACCAACAGAGCTGTTGAGGCTGCCAACAAGAACATCAAGCACATTTTGTAGAAAATGGTTGAGACTTACAGGGACTGGCCAGACAAATTGCCATTTGCTCTCTGGGGCAATAAGACTTCAATTCGGACATCTCTTGGAGCAACTCCGTATTCTTTGGTTTATGAGATGGAAGCTATTCTGCCGATTAAAATAGAGGTTCTATCGCTGCGAGTTATGGCTGAATGCAAGATAGCAGAGGCGGATTGACAGCAGAGCAGGTTCGAAGAACTGATGTTGTTCGACGAGAGGAGGCTGAAAGCACTGTACCATGTCCAAGGTTATCAACGCAAAATCGCTCAGGCTTTCAACAAAAAAGTTAAGTCCAGGAATTTGAAGGAATGGGATTTGGTGCTCAAAGACAACCGAGCTCCCATCCATGACCCTATGGACAAGTTCAAACCCAATTGGACTGGTCCTTACATTATCAAGACCATTTGGTCGGGTGGAGCTGTCATTCTTATGAACCTAGATGGCCTAGAATTCTCTCAACCAGTCAACATGGACAAGTTAAAGAAATACTATCCTTGAGTGGCTCGCTAGGTCGAAAGCTTGGAAAAGCGATCTAGGCAAAAGTTAGAGCACAAAAAATTTGAAATAAGAAAAACTAAGCTCGCAAGGTTGAAAACCCAGAAAGGGCAGCCTTGGCAAAAGTTAGAGCGCAAAAGGAGAGTGTTAATACCCGAGTGAACCCGAACTGAACTACGTAAGGCTTGATTCCCATCTTCGGGATACATAGGCAACTTCATTCTGAAGCTCAGCCGTAAACACTTCCAACTCAACTGTCCTATCCATGAGATTGTTCAGGTCATCTTTGTCTTTTCTGTATCCGAGAGTTCGGTTGCGATCTTCACTATGAGAGCTGGTTACAGTATAGTGCAGTGTCATTCAGGCAAGGCGCAATTTTCCGTTTTTGAATTCGGGGTTGTACATCTCGAGGATAGATTCTATGTGTGTCGAGTTGTGATCCGTATCGAAAATGGTTTTGAAAAGTTTTAATAAAAGTTGATTGTGTTCAAATTAATCTTTTTACAACTTAGATCATTTTCAGACCAAAAGGAAAATTTTCAGTGCCTACAGCTTCAATTTCATTGATTTCAATACAAAGTTCTCTAACTCTTGATACAAATCAAAGTTGTTTTTTATTACATTCAAAAGGAAAACTTGAAAGTACAAGATCAAAGTAATAAACTTGGAGGCATAGATAAATCAGGTATTCCTGTGTCCTCTCCCAGAGCTTGTGGAAGCTTCAGATGCTAAAGTAGGCCCGGTTTGCGCCTCATCTTCAAGTCAAGCCAGGCATTCGCCAGAAAAGGCGCAATTGAAATTGGGAGCAGGAGCCAGAAGTTCTCTCGTCCTCCAAGAAGTGGGATATCGAGCAAGTTGTGAACCTCGGATTGGAAATGAAACCAGGTACTCTACCCCCTCTTCTGGACAAGTTTGGTCATGGCCAAACTGGCACTTGAACCGGAACGAAAAATAGAATACACAGTGTGTCAGGCCAATCAGCTGAATGCCAGGCTGCTGGGACATGCTGTAGCTCATCTCAAGAAGATCCAACTAGGGACAACGCCAGGCAATGTCAACCGCAAACTTGTTGCACATCCAATGGCACCGCCACCCTTCGTTCGGGAAATCAACTAGCCGTTAGCGAAAGAAGTAGCCTCGTGCTAAATATGCAGGGCAAGAGTCCACTACCCTCAACCTGTCCGTGAGCCATATCTAGGGAGGAATGAAAAATAAGAGAGATTAAAGAATAGAGAGGTGTACATGGAGAGAAAAGTGAGAAAGGGTTTTGAGAGAAAAATAGAGCCTGAGTGTCGAGAGATATGAGAAACGCATATGAGATAGGATGTGAAGCAATACCTACAAAAGTAGTGGACTTCCTGCGAATTTGGTCGTCTCTCGCCGATGAAAGGCGTCCAAGCCTATCAAAGTCTCGACCAATGCTAAGCCAATGCAACTCTTACCCTCTTTCAAGCCTTAAGCTACTTCGACCAAGCGAATGCTAGACCCTCCGAAACTTGGGGCAAGAAGAAAATGAGCCAACATACACAAACAAAGGGCATACTGCCGAAAACTCTACCAAAGACGGTCGCCACGGTCACTGGTGTCAGAAAATCGATGAATGAGGTCGGGAATGTCCAGCTCTCCATTGTAAACCAATGATCGAGCTTCATGTAAAGTGAGCCCACACATCATTCCTAAAGCTTGGATGTGACTGAAACGGGATGGGATAGGATTTCCTCGTCACGCTGGGATTCCATCAAAACTTGGAATTCTTCAATTTTCGGACATATCTCTTGTCCTCTAAAGCTGAAAACAAGTGTATCTAGGTTCCAACACCTAACCGCGGCATGGAGGAACGGAAAACACAGTGGAGAATAACTTAGCGAGAATAGTGCATTTATCCTGAAACCCCAAAAATTCACTTTTTCTGAGCCAGCTAAAGTTGCAATCCAATTTGAGAGTTTTTCAGTAAAGAACGGCTCCATTTGTGGGAAAAAAATAGAGCTAGAATGAAGAAACTATGAAATCCCAACTTTTATAAAAGATAAGGCACTGAGTGGAAGACAGATGGCAACAATCTAGAGGTCCCTTGCACTGATAATCGACAGGGTAATGCTGGTAGCCGACCAACCACCTTTTGAGCCGACCGGCCACCACTGGTGGCCGACATCCTCTATTCATGTCCTGTGGCCTCTTGGTTTGTTCTGTGGTCAACCTGTATGTTGAGAGTGCTGAGAACTTTTGTTTTGTTCTAGTTTTTGTGCGTTGTGTTGTCGTGTTTTGGTTAGTTTTGTTGATTTGACTTGTTTTGCTTATCGAGTTGTATTTGTTTTGCTTAAGGAGTTGTATTTGTATTGTTTTGATTATCGAGTTGTTATTATTAGTTGTTTATCGAGTTGTTTTACTATGTTTGTTAAGTGTTGGTCGGTTCATTACCTGATTAAGAAAATGCCAATACAATGTACAATGTTCAATTTCCATCAATCTTGTCTTTATGCAATAAGGTGCTCGTGCGGTGCTCAGGATGCAAAATACAACACTTCTTCATACAAAAAGTTGTTTTCATTCCGATCATGGTTACTTTTTTTACAAAAGAGTACAAGTTTTTAAAGAAAATAAAACTGTCTAAGGTGTACAATGTGCTAACACTACTAGCAAAAAGAAACTAAGCAAAAACATATGAATTAGCGCCAGCTAGCTCAAGCTCTAGAGGCCCACTTCGTCATTTTCCTCGGCGAAGTGGACTCTGCAGATCCATCCATATCGCTATCTGAACCTAATGCTGAATCAGAACCGGAACCGAAGTCGTCATTGTCGCCCTCTGTCTCGGAGCCCTCCTTGGCATCAGCATTACTACCAGCAGAATCCGAGCCAGCGTCATCGTCTCCGCTCTCAGATGACTCAGCGTGCTGACCCATAGCCTCCTCGGTCTCGGCCACTCTCGCTAGTCTCAGTATCATCCTTGCTCAAAATAGGCTCTAAAGGGCCACTCTCAGCTCGGGTGCTCTTAGCTCGACCTCGGCTACTTACAGGAACCTATCTCTCTCTCCCTGCTGCTGGAGGGGGTGCTAATGGTCCTGTTACTGCTGCCGCCGGTGCTATCGGTAAAGGTGGGACCTGAAAAGGCAGTTGGTATCTATCAGTGTCAGCCACAATATTTGATGTAAGTATGGTGTGCAGAATGAGTACATGTAGAAGTCAGGTATAAAGTATGCAGTATGTTAGATATAGTGTATCAGTGCAGTGTGGGGAAGTGTTCAGTTGAAATGCCAATTTCAATGTATCAGTGGAAATGTGATAACCGAAATACAAGAAAACTGAAGAAATTACCTAAATTTCGTGGAACCCGAGCAATGCCTCCCTCCTCAAGATCATGCCCTTGAATGAGGCTAACATCTCTAGCAATCCCTCGACGTACCCTGCAGGTGCCTGCAAATGCAATTTGGAATGATTAGTGTCCGGAAGGAATGAATATCTGAGTATTTGAGCAAGAATGGAAAAAATGAAAGTTGTAGTGCATACCGGAGGTGAATCAGGTGCTTTGACATATCTGTGACCAGCCACCAGGGGCTCAATCAGAATCCAGTATGCCTCTCTAGTGTACCGTCAACCTGTCAACTCGGTCGGAAGCTCTAGCCAACTGAAGCTCGGTCTAGTGGGAGCCATCCCTCTGGCCCTGCCCCTTGGCGCTCAAGCCCTGCTCGTTGAAGGGGTGTCTGTTGCTCTCCTTGTATGAGCACGAGTACCCGTCAAGAGAGGCATGAGATGCGTCTGGATATATGTCGCATAGTCCCCATCGCCGAGAAAGTAGTCAGCATCCATGCCTTGTGTAAAGTCGAGCACCTCATGGGAGGAGAGACTCTATGTAGCCCGCATGGATGGCGGAGGTAGCATGGGAACTGCTTGCAACAACAAACCCAAGGTCTGGCGCAGGAAGCGCTCGCCTAAGAACCAGGCTCGGCCTACCAGTCCCTCGAGTACAAGCTGGTGGTGGGAAGTGCCCCAAGCGCCAGCAAACTGGTATCTGACATCCTCAGGCATCGTCGCCCAGGGCTGCCACGTGACCTACAGACAATAAATACACAGATTGTTAATTGCCATTAGATATGCAATATGAATTAGAGCTGAAGTAAAGTAGCAATAACTGTGAGTTTTGAGTTACCTCCGTTGCTATCACCGTGTCAAAATACCGGCGGAAGAATGAGAAGGTCTCCCTGGTCCTCCTCATGCACTTACCGTCGTACTGGTGAGAATAAGGTACAACATGAGGCATCTCCACCTCTGGCTCTGGGCGAGGGTGGGAAAACATGCATATACCCATAGTTACAAGAAGCAAAAGGGCAAAAGTGAGTATACAATAGATAAACACAGGTAATGTAGAAAGTAGAGCATGTGTGCAATGTGCTGAGAATGTAGAATACAAGGGGGATGCAAAAAATAGAGTGTATAGTGCAGCGTGCAGAAAGTACAAGTGCAAAACAGAAATCAGACTATGTGTGTGCAGTGTATAGAAAGTGCAAAGCAAAAAGCATAACAGGAAATGTAAAGCAGAAAAGTAAAGCATACCTCCCAGGCTCTCCAGTAGCCGGCGACTCTGTTCCCGCTCCTGAGGGATGTCAAGCTCATATAGCCGTATAAGGTAGCGAGGCCAACGCCGCCCCAGTCGTAAAGCCGGACTCGAGACAAGTTCACTAAGGCACTCAAGAGATATAGCCCAACAGTGTTCACCTTATCGGCGAACAAAGTGGTGCCAAAGAGGAACATCAAGAAGCCTCGGGCGTACTGCTCGATCTCCTCTAGGGTCCCTGGCTCTGTCCCTCTGAAATGATCTGTAAACCAGGTGCATCGAACCATCCCTAATCGAAAGAGAGGTGGGTGTGCCCCCAGCAGGTAGATCCAGGCGGCCTCCCACTCGCTCATGTCTGTATCATACGGGATCGGCCGACCCCTTACCTCGATGCTGGTGAGCATAGCAAAGTCATATGGTGTCATCGTCATGTCTCCCGCGGTAGAGAAGTTGAAAGAGTTGGTGGTGTCCACAACCTCTCTACCAACGTGCCAAGCAAGGGCCTACTTGCTATGAGACGCGATAGCCCCATGTAGAATAAGCCGAATCTGGCCTCGTCGACAATCTGGCGGACGCCAGCGGGGAGGTCCATATACCACTCCTTCGCAGATGTGGCTCCTTATCCTCGGATGAAGTGTAAGTCCCCCTGTAATTAGGACAAGCAGATGAAAGGCAGTGTAAGAAATACAGTGCAAGAATGCGTCTGAGACAAGTAGATGGAAGGCAGTGTAAGAAATACAGTGCAAGAATGCGTCTGAGACAAGTAGATGGAAGGCAGTGTAAGAAATACAGTGCAAGAATGTGTTTGAAATAAACAGATGAAAGATAGCATAAGCATAATCTATGCAAGAAATGTAAGGTACATTGCAAAAAATGTAAGAAGGCAATATATACCTCAGTGGTGCCATAGGATAAATGAGACTCCGGCTCACACAGCAAGAGATCCTTTGGCACGCCTCGTGCAAAACCTCTGAAATGATGAATAGTATCGGGCGGTAGCACGTGCGCCTTAGGGTGATATGTCTCCGGGTCAAAGTGACGAACCCTGGTGATAATGTACGTGCTTGGGATCTGCCTCCATACCTGGGAAAGCTCCATCATGGGGAATGTCATCTGCCATCTGAAAAAGAGGTGAGAAAGTGGGCAAAAATGAGGAAAATGGGTAGAGAATGCCAAAAGTCAACAAAAGTCAACCCTAAGAGAGAGAAAATGGGAGAAAAAGTCAAAGCTTGGGAAAAAGCACAGAACCTAAGAGAAACTCGAAGGGAACAAGCCTCAAGTGGTGAAACTCCAAGAAAAAGCACTGAAAACAAATTCCAATCGGTTTAAAACGAAGGAAATCAAGAGGTTTTAGCCAATCAACTTCACGTAGGGCGTTGGAAAATGCGTATAAAGCTCAGATCTAGAGGGGAAAAGTGTCTGGGGTGAGAAAGCAAGGAATTTCGGCAAGGGGGAAGTGAGGAAATGAAGTTTGGGTGCCTATACTTAAAGACCCGATGCAAAAAGACCAAAATGGCCCGAAATTGCCATCGGTGGCCAATCGGCCACCACTAGTGGCCGACAACATTCAGGTGTGGCCAACAAGTGGCCGACACCTCCCCCTGGTGGCCAACAAGCTTCCAGTGATTCTACATTGGGTTCTGCTGCTGTTTTGTGCCTTTTATTTTCGAGAAAGTGCAAGAAAAGTTCAGTTTAAGCTCAAATTGTCTCTGCATAAGCTCCAAACCGTACCTTTGGTGCACGATTCAACACTAATCAACATCAATGAGGTGTATCCTTTTTAAAACATCTTGCAACTCTTCTGAGAGGTAAATCGGAAGTTGCGACTGAGACAGTTTTATCAAACGTGCTTTTGTTATTGCATAGAACGCGTGTCTCTTTGTCGTTGCACGGAACACGCATTTCACATGAGATCTTGCATAGAATGTGTGCTTCTCGCATTTGCATAGAGCATGCATTTGGTGTTTTGCACAGAACATGCATCCTATACTGTTGCATAGAATATGCATTCCGATACTGCATAGCACATGCTCTGGTTCTCGCCACATAAAATATGCTTCTGTTTTGTTTCTTTCATATTGTGCATAATACATGTCTTTAGCATTGCATGATTATTCGTCTCGCATAGAACATGCACTCCTACTATGTTATGCTTGTTAAGTCTCTTTCTTATGCAGACATGATATTGTATGTATGGTTCATTCAGAGGAATTCCAGGTGAGATCATTCATGTTCTTTGATTTACTTTGTTTTGGTTAGAAGCATTTGGATGTGTTCCGATGTTTATACCACACCCTGTTTTGGTAAGAAGCATTTGGATGTGTTCTAATGTTTATACCACTCCCTGGTTTGGTTAAAAGCATTTGGATGTGTGCCGATGTTTATACCACTCCCTTTTTTGGTTAGAAACATTTGGACGTGTTCCGATGTTTATACCACTCTTTGTTTTGGTTACAAACGTTTGGATGCGCTCCGACGTTTATCACCATTACCTTTGGTTCAGAACAGTCGGGTATATCCCAGTGTTCATACCAACCCTTCTCTCTTTCTGCGTGCAACGCGTTAGGACCTTGTTTAACACCTCGGGTGCGCCTGACGGTTGTGTTGTTCTTTGCCTTTCCTGCGTGATGCGTAGTTAAGTTTGCATAATTTTCTTACATCCTTTCTGCATGAAATGTGGTTTGGTTCATGTTTACTTAATTATGCTTGAGTTTGCTGTACCGTGTTTCGGTTTAAATGTGGCATTTCTTTGCATAACATTTACATCTAGATGTTTCATTACAGTCTCATTGCATGATCATAAGTTATACTGTCATATTGTGCATATCACTTGCATTTTGCCCCAGAACTATGTTGGTTTGATTCCTTGCAAAGGGACACATAGGTAGCCTGCGGGCGCAACAGTTCTTTGTTTTGTTTGTTTTTCTAAGTCTTCGGCCTTATCAAAAATGGATTGTCTCTGGGCTTTGACATTCACTCCCGTCATTTCATGACTTCTGAGTTCTGTCAAAGAGGGGCAATTGTAGATACTCCATTTTTGACTGTCCTCAAGACTTGGACATCATCTTTTGTGCACTCGATGATTGTGCTTGTTTGTGTTCGTTTTGAGCACCCAAAGTCCTCGGCGAAACGTCGTGTCTTTCTGCCTCTAAACCTTATCTGTTTTGTGCATGTTTTTTGACCAAGAGCTTGTTGCCTCTTGCTTGGAAGAGAGGGTGACCTGTTGGCCAGTCCTGGGATTTGTCGGCCATGGCTTGTGCCTGTCGGCTACCAGTGGTGGCCGATGACCATTGATCCTTTTTTTTCAGATATTTGTTTCCCAGCTGTGCCAGCTGTTGCTCACTGAGCTGCATTTTCATACATGTGTATGGTCGGATGTATTCAAGCTCAAGACTTGATTTTCTATATATAGGGGGTGTCCTCTCCCATTTTGGAAGTTTAGACATTTTAGACCAAAAATCTCTCTCTCTCTCTCTCTCTCTCTCTCTCTCTCTTGTTATTTTGTGCCTTAAAGTCTAGTTCCTCTACACTTTTGCACACCAACCCTTGATCAAACTTGGCCACCTTGGAGCTAAGGTGTCTTAGAGTCTAGTTTGTGCTCTTGAAGAAGGTTTAAGCTTGGATTGTTGCTTAATTTGTGCTTGAGCTTCAAGAGATAGTTTATTTGATTAGTATACTGGCTTTGAATACTTGTTTAGCCATCCTTTTGTATTGTTTTTGGGCTGGTTTTCAACTATAAGAAACTCTATTTTTTTAGGCTTAAAATGATGGTTTGAGGCTATCTTGTGTTAAAGGGATAGTCTACCCTTCTTGTTGCTTAATTGTCTAAGCCTTTGCACCTTTTTTCATCACATTCAAATCAAACTTTTTGGGCCTTTTGACCACTAAAATTCAGAGATTTTTCAGTGACATAAATCTTCTTTTGAAGTCCAAAATTGGAGGGGGTAACTTCCCCTCCTTGTGTCTTGCTTGCATGCCTAGTTAGCCTTGTGTGTTAACATGTTTTTCTAGCCTAACTTAGCTTTAGTCCAGCATGCTTTTGCCTCTGTTTTGACCTGCTTTAGCTCTGTTTTGGGCTGTTTGGGTTATTTGAGCTTTGTTTTGTATAGTTGTGGTGCAATTTCCTTCACTAGCTTAGTGTTTTTAGGCTTTGAGCATCATTTGTGTGTCTTGGTTACATGTTTTCATGCTTTTTCATGCCTAATTCCAGCACTTGACATCTCTGTAACCTCCTTCTTTGCTTCACTTTTTCATTTGCTTTGAGGGTTGTTTCAACCTTAGGGTTGTTTAAGCTTAAGGTTGAGATTCATGCTTAATAGTTTAATCCTCTTTTGAGGGTTCATTACCAACGGCATGGAGCTTCCCTCATGCCTTGAACTACCCCTTGATTGACACTTCTTTCGCTTTAGAAGACACTTACCAATGGACTTAATCAATTAAATAACGAATAGGTAATGTAAAATGAGTAAACAAAATTGGACAAGTAAAATAGGCAAGATAAGCATTTTTTGTGTTACATTGCATGTGTTCGAATCGGACGTTAATTTGAACACGAGAAAAATGGAATATTTCATACTCAAAGTGATGAAATGTGTCACTTTCCTTGGTCACCATCACCCTTGATCATGCATGATAGGGTGGTGGTCTTGTTAAGTCTTGTTTTGTACTCATTAAGCTTGTACAAGCTTGGTTCCTTAGCCATCATGCATGGAAAATGCTTGGTTGATGGTTTGAGGACCAAGAGTTACACTCCTTTGAGCTTGTGTGATGATAAGGAGAGTAACAGTACAGACAATCTTTGAGAATACACTGCTTTGCCTCTATTTGTTCTTTGTTGCAGCAAAAAGAGAAGTTCGGGGCAGGGGTAGCCGACCGGCCACCAGCAGTGGTCGACGGCCACTATTGGTGGCCGACCGGCCATTAATGAAAATTTTACACAAGTGTGTTCCTGAGTTGAAGCAGAGGCATTCTGGGAGTTGGCAACACTGTTAGTGTTCAAATAAATGCAAACATAGGCGTTCAATGGCAAGGTGGTGGCTTTTTAGGTGGAGAAACCGAGCATGCATGCATCTCTCGCTTCCCGAGGTCATTTAATTATTTTGTTTAGTTAATTAGTGATAGCTAATTTACTTGCTTTGTAATTAGTTAGTTAAAGTGTTTAGCTAATTAATTCGTTTTGTAATATTTAATTAGCTTAGAATAAGTTAGTTAAGTAGTTTCGTTTTGTAATAGTTAGCTTAATTAGCGTAACTAGTTAGCTTATTCATTCGGACCCTCCTTCGTGAGGGCATAATGTTATAATAAGTGTGCGTGCATATGTATATGTCTTCCAACCCCACGTCTTTCTCCCTTTTATTTAAATTACTTTTGATGGTTAGATTAGGGACATTTTCAATTAGCATACCTTATGCTTGCATGTTTGTATCCATTCATTTGTCTTGCATGCACCAAGGCTTGGCTCATCGTTCAAACTGCATTGCACTTTCAAATACTTCTTTGAATACGTGTTTAAACGCATGTTGTTCAAATTGATCCATGTGTCATATTAGTAGTCGAGCCTATTAAATTGTATTCTTTGCATGCTTAGCATTAGACATCTTGTATAGTTAGGATCATGTATTTTTCTAACTAGTTTTTGTTTTGGCTCGGAGTACTCGGTAAGCTTTTACGTTTTAGCATACTTGCATAAGTGTGATTGCCATGTTGCCATGTTTCGTATGCTTGCCATGAGGCTATGTGCTTAAATGCTAAACTGCATGAATGCTTGTGGATGAAGGCTTGTTGTTTGAATTGGAACGATTCAACAAATGTGCGTTTTAAGCCCACTTTATTGTGGCAAAATCCTGTTTTAAGCCCACTATGTTTGGTGGCAAACCCGCACTTTAAACCCACTTGAGAGTGGTAAATTTAACCATTTTTGCAAACAAACGTGAGTCGAATTGTTCCAATTCTTGCGACTAGTCTATACTTGCATGTGTGCATCACATAGTAAAACTAGTCTAATAACCGGAATAAGAACACATAATGTTTATAAAAACTCATATCATGATTAGTAGAGGCCGATCTTTGATCGAGCAAGCGGGGGTGCTCATTTCAGGACCTTTCTCTCTCGTACCTAAGTTCCCAAGCTGAGGTAACTTTGGTGATGACGGACATATGGCCTTTGGCACGAGTCAGGGTTTCCTAAATTTTCCAAAAAACAAAATATTTAGGTGGCGGCTCTGTATCTGACAACGCAGTCCAATTTTGGGCATTATTTGATTTAAAATCAATTTTCCAAAAAGATTTGCTGAATTTAGACTCTTTGGTGTTTATTAGTTTCACATTGCACTTGTGAGACTAGATTCAGAACCGTGGGAGTTCGGACTGTGAGGCCTTCTTTTCAAACCCTTTCCGAAAGACAGGGCGCGGAAAAAGGCGAGTCCACACTCAGATTGTCACTGCTCTCAACATCCTCTTCAATGGCTTGCCAGCCCTCAGGGTCGTTAGCTCTCAGAAACATCCTCATTATGATCTTCCAGAACAAGTAATTACTCCCATCAAAGGTAGGAGCACGGTTCAGATTATGACCACGAGCAAATTCCACTGGCTTTGGAGGAGTTTGAGTGACAATAGACCAGAATGCTATGTAAGTACTAACTCCGTCTTCACCGGATTCGGTTTCTTCAGGTTCTTGCTCTGACCCGCTTTCATCATCCCAAGTCATCATATAGACTTTCTTCCGGTTCTTTTTCGATAGACATTCAAGAGCAATATGTCTAAACCCTTGGTATTCATAACACTTGACCTCTTGCCCCTTCACAGTCTTCTTTTCAGTTTTAGGAGCAATTTTTGGTGGGAAATTTTTGGATTTTTCATTACTCTTCTCTTTTGAAATAGGGTTCTTGAATTTAGGCTTCTTTTTCTTTAATTTTTTTTGAACTGTTTAGTAAACATAGCCGTCATCTTGGACTCTAGATCAAACTCAATCTCAGAGGTTTTTGCAATCTCATGAGCACTGGTAAAAGCCACACTATCTTTTTGTTTTTTCTTAGAAATCTGATGGGCTTCATAAGTTTGCAAGTTTCCAACCAACTGGTCAAGCTTGAGGGTATCAACATCCTGAGCCTCCTCAATAGCTATAACTTTTGATTGGAACCTCTCGGGTAAAGACCTCAAAATTTTCCCAACAACCTTAGCTTCAGGGATTTTTTCACCGAGTGTAAAACAAGAATTCACGATGTCACTAAGTTTAGCATAAAAATCATCAAACTTCTCATCATCATGCATAACAAGAGTTTTAAAAGCAGAGGTGAGACGTTGAGGTTTTGACCTTTTAACAGAAGTAATACCCTCGTGAATAGTTTCAAGGATATCCCAAGCCTCTTTTGCTACCTCCTAAGTACAAATACATCAAAACTCTTTAGGTGTAACGGAGCAAAAGAGGGAGTTGAGAGCCTTATTGTTCCAACTCAAATTTTGATAATCGAATGCGTCTTGTTTATTAAGAGGTTTGAGAATATCAATACCATCAATGGTGCAACAGGTTCACTCCACCCATTGAACACACAGTGCCAAACTTTCTCATTAATAGATTTTAAAATTGCTCTCACACGAGCTTTCCAATAAGAATAGTTTGTACCATCAAGTAACGGAGGTTTATGGGTCGAGTTACCTTCACGAATTGAATCCATATCACCAATCACACAAAATCACACTCCTATAGTTTTGATAAAAACAAAGAGTGACCTGCTCTGATACCAATTGAAAAACCTAAGTGATTCGTGATTAGATCAAGAATTAATTGTACCAATTCCCAAACAATTAAAACTGACAATTTAAATCATCAAGCACGTACGAAAGTGATTTAGATTATTGTTTTAAAAACAACAAATAGACACAAACGATTTTTACGTAGAAAAAATCACTATTGAAGCACCTCCAATTGTGATTAAAAAAACCACGGGCCAAACACCACAAAACAATCCACTATGAAGGAAACAAAGAATACAAAATACTCAAACAAATTATCCAAACTTTGTCAATTTGTCTTCAACGCTTTGTATATCTTCCATCGCAACCTTCATCTCAGGATTGATTTGATTGATGTTGATTCCACAACATCCACGTCGACTCAACGACCGCACACAACTTTAAGTGGTGTTAATATATTTTTTGAATGTGGGATTAGCCGTTTTAGATCAATAAAATTTTGTGTTTTGTTCACATAATCACAAAGTATGAGAACAAATTTATTTTCTCGTGAGTGGACTGGATTGTTAAAAAAAAAAAAAAACAGTGAAAGCATATACATTTAGATAACTAAAAGGAGAAATTGAGATATGGATGGTCAAACATGTACATTCTTATTAACATTTTTTTTAAAAACTGTTATGCAATTTGAAATGTAAAATTCTTAGGTAGTTTGAAAACCATATGATATTGTTATAGTGGTGTTTCTAATAATCGAAAATTTATAAAACATCTGAAGTGACTCATTCATTGTCAATTATTAATAAAAATTGTGCCCCATTGGTATTAATTACTATCTCATGGTCAGATATGGATCGGAGTTGGATGTTTGTGGTTCAGTAGTGATATATATGATCATTAAATATATGATAATTTGTCGTTTCGCACATACGCATTCATTTTATTTTTCTTTGTTTCGTTTTATAGGTTATTTTGTTGAATATTTAGATACTTTTTGGAATTATTGTGTTTGGGATTGTTGGATATTGTTAGACATATTTTAGGATTATTATGTTTAGTATTATTGGATATTTGAATAAAATTTAGGACATTGAAATGCATTTGATATTAATTTGGTTACATTACTAATTGTTATGATGTTGTGTTAAGATTAGTTTGTATTATTTGTTATATATAGATTTTTTTGTATGTTTTACAGAGAACTACAGGTTACAGAGAAATTGGAGAATCCTCATGTTTCTTGGTGGCTCCTTCCAGATGATGGTGCTTGTGTTTGATATTATTTTTATTTTGATTTGCTCTCACATCTGAGTTGTACATGGGCTTCTTTTGTGATGGCTTAGATGATTATTGTTTTTATTTATAACAATGTTGGTTAAGTTTCCATTTCCTAGGTGGTTTATATGCCCTGTTTGGGCTTGTTCTCGACATCCATGTTATTGCATGTGATTCTTGAACAGGTTAGTGTGTTTCTGGTGCTTGTTTGCTGGTTTGCTGTTGTGCTGCTAGAGCTGGTGTGTTTTGTTGATATGCTGCTAGCATGCTGTAATGCTCTTGTGTCGTGCGCTGCTTTGCTGCTGGCCTACTGCAGTGCTACTATCTTGCTATAGTGTTGTTATGTGCTGGTGTGCTGGTGTGTTGCTGTGCGCCTGTGCTAATATGCTTTTGGCCTGCTATGCTGTTACTACTGTACAAACTGTCTGGATATTAATATGCTACTGTTTTTCCAATTCTGCAGCAGTTTTTTTTTTTTTTTTGGTGCATGCATCTAGCTATTTTTGGATGCTAGTTGTTAGTTATCTATTGCAGTCTATTGCTATCTGCTGTTGTTAGCCAGTATATTGTTGTTTTGCCAATGTATTACAGCCTGTTGCTGTTCTGGATGCTGATATGCTGATGTTCTTCCATTTCTCTAGAAGTTTATTATTTTTCTTTTTTGGGTGCATGTCTATGGCTGTTTTGGATGCTAGTTGTTAGTTGTATCTTGTAGTTTGTTGTTGTCTGCTACTGTATGTTGTTGTCTGTTGTAGTTTGTTAGTTATAATTATTTTGTTAGTTTCTTTTTGGTTTGGTGGGAAATGTTGTTTAGTTGTTAGGCTCTGGTGCCTTATTTAGCTTTTGTTTTCTTGTGTTTTGTTGTTGATAGCTCTGCTGTGCATGAGGGATATCTCTTGTAAATATGTAAATCTTATAAAAAAAAATATAAATGATTTTCAATTATTTTTGCCAATGTAAATTTGTCATTGTCAAAAAGTAAAGCTTTTTCGACAAACAACTTGTCGGTAAATGTGTTGCCAAAAGTTTACTTTTGTCGACTGATATTGTGTTGTTAGAAGTGTATTTTTTGCCAATGCAAATTTGTTGTTGCCAAAAGTAAAGCTTTCTTGACAAACAAATCGTCAGCAAATGACAACATTTACCGACATAAATGTGTCGCCAAAAGTTTACTTTTGCCGACTCATATTTTGTTACTAAAAGTATATTTTTTGCTGATGCAAATTTATGTTTGGGAAAGTGCCACACAATCATCATATTTGAACTTCTTTTACCGACACAAGGTAAATTGTCGACGATGGATGAAGGCTTTTATCGACAACTATGTTTGTCGCTAAAGGCATTAGTTTTACCAACACAATGATAATTTCATCGGCAAAAAGTTTTGTCGACTCACTTTTACCTATGGGTTGTTGACGTAGCTCTGTGTGTCGGTGAAACTTTTCGCTGACGAGTTTTTCCTTTTAGCAACATATTTTGTTGCGTTGCGAAAAATGTAATTTCTTGTAATGATTATTGTTGAGTACTTCCTCTATGGCCCATTCCTAAAGGTTTTTGTTAACACACCTTATTAGCGACTTTTTGCTGATCAAGTAAACAACATCACCTAGTTAACATGTTGCATATCATGGACTTTACATCTTATGCTAACTATGATGTCCATACCTTATCAATTCCTCTACCTTATTACCTGACCAAACACATGTTTCCATGCAAGATAGAGTCGCATAACATCGGTTATCCAGGCGTTTCTAGAGTCATCCAACTATGCTCTTATAGAAGTAGCTAAACCACCTATTAGGTATTTTTCAATCCCATATTAACTACATGTTCTTTGAATGTTTCTAGAAACAACCCTTTGGTCACAGGATTGGCCACCATCTCATCTGAGGGTGTATAATCGACTTTAATTTCTCTCATCTCCACTATATCTTGAATATAGTGATAACGTACATCAATATGTTTTCCCTTAGAGCTATTCGCTCCACTTTTTATTAATGAGATGACGGACTGATTGTCACAAAACATATTGACCGATTTGGCAGGTATACCTAATTGTAAACTGTCAACAAATTGCTTTATCCAGATCGCATTACTAACTGTTGTGTTGCAAGCTATGTACTCAGCTTTCATAGTATACTTTGCAACACAACTTTGTTTCTTACTTAATCAAGAAACTGTTGTTCCACCAAACAAGAACACATGACCACTAGTAGATTTTCTATCATCTACATCTCTTGCAAATCTGCACCAGTATATCCTCTTATTTCTAGATCACACAAACCAAAACATAATTTTAAACCCTTGGTACCTTTTAAATATCTTAATATTCTTTTAACTGCTTGCAATGTTCCATACCTGGATTGAATTGAAACCTACTTATCAATCCTACGGCATAACAGACATCAGGCCTTGTGCTTGTCATAGTATACATTAGGCTACCTACTGCCTAAAAATATGGGACATCTCTCATTTCCTCAATTTTGAACTTATTTTGAGGACTCAAACTTTTTGTCCCTCACAAATTGGTGTGCTTAAAGAATTGCAATTATTCATATTAAATCTTTTGAGCACATTTTTCAGATATTTCTCTTGATCTAGATATAATATTTTTGAATTTCTATCTCTTAAAATTCTAATTCCTAGAATATAGGTTGCAGGACCCATATCTTTCATTTCAAATCTAGATCTCAAGAAAGTTTTGATTTTCTTAATCATATCTAGACAATTTCCTTCTAACAATATGTTATCCACATACAAAGATGACATTGCTAATTTGTTATTACTTTTCTAGATATAAACATAGTGATCTAACTAGTACTAAGAAATATGTCCAACAATTTATATAAATCTAACACTACCTTATTTGCAAGGCCGGCCTTCTAAAAACCAGCATTTAATTATTCTTAAAAATAAATAAATAAATAAAATAAAATAAAATAAAGTAATAATAATTAATTAATTAATCTTATCCAGAGTTTATCTAAAATATATTAGTGCATAAGTTAGTTTTAAATTAACCCAATTCAATCACCAACAAGCGCATTATTAAGAATAATAATTTTGTGGATGTTTAATATTTGTTGTTTATAAATTATTTTAATTAGGATTTAACATGATAATTATTTTTACTAAATACCTTAGTTGAAAATCTTAGTGTATCAATTTTGAAAAGCCCATACAAATACACACAAAAAATAAAATAAAATAAAATAAAAATAACTAGATTTTGGCAAGATTTGGTGGCAGCAAAACAACACTTGGATTGCATGCATATTGACCAAAATATATTCATTGGAATTAAGAGATATGATCAGATAACCCATTATATGCATTGGAATTGAGAGATATGATTAGACTAAATAGAATGATTAAGAGAGACAGAGAGAGAGAGAGCCTCAGAGGAGCCTCTATATATATCCATACATACAGTGTTCATATTCTCCTCAAACTAATCGGAGAGAGTAAAAAAGAGAAGAAGAGGGAATTCCTATGGGCAAGCTTAGTAGAAGAAGAGGAGGAGATTAAGGTTGCATATTTTCCTACCATTTTACTATTCCATTTCAATCCTACAACTAAGTAAGAAAACCCTCTCAACCCTCTCATTTTTTTTAATTATTGAAATTTTCATATTATATTCATATGATAAAATGACTAACTTATGGATAGAAATTTTTATTTATATGTATGTAAATTTTGTGATGTGTATATCAAATATTTGAAGATATTGATAGTCTTAAAGTCATGGTATTATTGTGGAAATAGGCTTGCATGTGCAGTTTATACCATTAAAGAGAGGATTGAAGATTTTATTTGGTCCTTGAATCTGCTAGAAAATTTGTACGAAATTTTAGACCATTTTATACTCAAAATTTGAAGATGATTTCTTCTACAAAGTTGTTGAGAATGATGTCTAGTTCATTCAGGAATTTTGGCAACAACTATTGAGCTTTGTACGAATTTATACAAATTTTTAATTAAATCTAAAACTGTAAAACAAATTTTACTATATGTTTGAAAATTTATTAAAAATTCTATATTAAGCCAAATATGGTAATTTCTAACTAAAAGATGAAATTTCAGAAGTCTAGTTTCATGATAAATTTTTAGATTATGCAGTTGATCTATGAATTTAAGTATGGAATTAATTTAAGAAAATGTAATAAATCTGTGTCATAAAATTTCTGGGAACTTTACAGAATTATTTATAACTTATTTTTGGGACATTCTTTGTGAAAAATGACCTAAACATCTTTATTGAATATTCTGTATATTTGTACGAATTTTAGAATTGTATAAATAATTTATTTATAATTTTTATTACCTAAGGTATAACCTGAGATTTTCTGGATAGGTTTAAGATCATCACTTGAATCAGTCATTTCGATAAAAATCAATTATTGTGTTGGTCTAATTCATCAAATATTGTAAATTAGTAATCCACGTATGGGTGTATTGTGGTTTATTTAATATTGTGCTAGTCTAATTTGGTAAATTAAAAATTCATGTATGTGTGTGATTATGATTTATTTTCTTTGAATCTAAGTCATTATATTCATACCATGATTTAAATTAATTGTTTATTTAAATTTTGTACATTAAATTATTATTGTGTGACATGTGTAATATTTTATGTTGGAAATTTTAATGAGTTGGTATAACATTATTGGTGATTGAAATTTGAATAATTTGTGATTAATATAAAAACTAACCGAAATAATTAATGGTATATATAAAGTTAATGATAGAGGGTTAATACCGGTTGTTCAGGATGAGCCCTGCTTTTTTAATAATTTTTACATAAATTGTGTCGCGAAACCCTAAGATGGCACGGGACTTATTTGAACCCTTATCGGTATTTGGTTTTGGAATAAGGGTGGATGTGCGGATGGCATGCAGAGAAGTTACGTACCCCTGGCAGACCGTTCCCTTGGTGCAGACCACGGATGCTACAGCTTGGGTATATAACTCCGAGCGTGGGCATCTTTGGTAGTTATTAAATATTTGACCAAGGGAGGGTTTCCAAATTAACCGTGACCATGACTTAATGGTTGGTAAAAAAATCTCTTGGGTGAGATTTTGAGCGTCACCTAAACTATTAAAATTGTCAAAATTATTATAATGGTTGTTACATTTATCATGCTATTAAATTTTATTATTATTTTAATTATTATGGTTTGATTATTTTCTCTTAAAAAAAAAGAATGGTAGGTTGGTTATACTTTTTTACTGTGTTGCAAAACTCATGGTATATATTTTGTTACCCTGCCGTTTCATGGCAGATTATGTCGAAGAGGGGGCTGAAGCTGAATTTGGAACTGCTGCTAATATTGAACCCTGGCTAACTTAAAGTCAAGACTTTATCAAAATAAAATTTTATTAATTCTTGTATTAGTATTTAAAAAAAAAATATTTTTTTTTTTTGGTTAAACTTTGACTATGTGAGAATTTAAAATTTTCTAATTAATTGTTAAAACTTTGGTTAGCAAGTTATTTGTTATTTAAATTTTATGATATTTTAAAAAAAAAATTGGAACATCACAGGCCTGGGCAGGGACAATAGAGGCCTTTGTCTTGTTCCCCAAATTTTGAATTAAAATAAAGGTTCCTAAATTGTTTTAAGTTCACTTTACTGTTAGAAATTAAAATATGGCCTAATCTAATATTGGCCCAATCTAGAAGGCCCCAAAGAAAGTCCTTGTTGGCTCAATTTTTATTTGATATAGGTTTACACTTGTTTGACATTTTTATTTTTAGGCTTAAGCTTGTTTTGATGTAAAATATTTTACATCATAAAATAATTTTGGATAATTTTTTTTTTTTTCGTGTGTTTGGTTGACAATTCTTTTTCTACAAGAAAAAGTTTAATAATGAACTAATTATAGATAAAACTTAAAAAAGAAAATAATATAATTTGACATGGATTGAAGTTGATGAACCGCATCAAGATAGAGCAAAAAAAATAATTGAAGGACTTTTAAGACATAATTTATTTATTTCCTTATGACTAAAAAATATTTTTAATTACTTGTTGGCTAGACAAATAACAAAAAGATAAGTAAAATATTATCCTCGAAAATATTTTATTTTAAAAGAAACAGAGCTTTATTTTAAATTGGATTTTGCTAATCTATAAAGCAACCTAATATGATCTATTTTTTCTTATTTTAATTTATGTAAATAAATTGTAATTATATATACACAAATAAATTATATAGATACTAGCAATACATTTTTCAATTTTTTTTTTGGCTATAACTATGTTATTTATTTTTATTATTTATTTATTTATTATTTTTTGTGTGATAAATATGTAAAAAGACCCTAGGCGAAGGGCTCCCCTCAAGTGTTCACCTAGGGCCATATAAAACTTAGGACCGGCCTTACTCACCTATCTGGGACTTGCATGTAGAAAAACAAACAAACCAAGAAAACAAGTGAACAAAAAACACAAAACAGTAGAAGTACTTAGGCATTCTGAAAAAATGTGTTGAATAAAGAAAATGTTTAAACTATACAAAAAAATCTCCTATAATTTTATTCACAATAATGTAACAAGATAAATGTTAACTTTTGATTTGTCATATACTAAATTATATAAGATTTACTCTCTTACCATATCATTATGAATAAGGGGTTGTTTGAGATGACCTAAATAAGTGTACTTTTTGTCTTTTTACGAAAAGATGTGCAGAAAAATAGAGAGATGATGTGATGAAAAAAAGATAAAAAGATAAAAATATGGATTATTTGGGACTTTCCAAACTTAGCCTAAATTTAAAAATTCAAATTATAAATCTCTAACATTACTCGTGGAATAAAGTGACGATCAAAATATAATATAAGTTAACATGTAGACATTGAAATTAGGAAGAGAAGAGTGGCGTCTAAGCGAAATGCATCTTGGGACTTTGTCTTATCAAATAATTTTTGGTTTTTTTTTTTTTTTTTTTTTTTTTTTTTTTTTTTTTAACTAACTTGTCTCTCTTCATTTGTAATAAAATAGAACCTCAAAATCAATCCATACCATACCAGTGTCCAACGTAATATTTAGTATAAAAACCTTAGAATTGCATTGACAACTGACTAGAACAAACCTTTTTTCTTTTCTTTTCTTTCTTTTTTTTTCTTTTTTGTTCTTCTTTTCTTCATTTCTTTTTTTTTTTTTTTTTTTTTTTTTTTTTTGTAGATAATTTCCTTTCCTTGTACGTAACGTTCGGTTCTGCTAGCAGTCCACCCGAAACAGTTGACACGGTAAGTCAACTAATGAATATTCGAGGTCGAAGATTCCTAAGAATTGGAGAAATTAGTCAGGTCATGCCAAATCAATAAAATAGTTATTTTTTTTAACAACGAAAGTTAGTAATTAATTGTTAAATTAATACATAAAATAGACAATTTTTAACATATCTTTCAGTACAGTTGGTAAATATTAAGGATGAGAATTTTTAATATAACAAGATAAGAGGGCTCGAGCATACATGAATTTAGTTGGTTAACACGAGCACAAATATGACATTATCCGATAACGTGAATATTAAATGGATCAAGTTAGTGTCTAACCTGCATAACATAAAATTAATACGAATAACCGTTTAGTGAAAAATTAATTACACATTTTAATATTATTTCAACATAGCATTTTTTAATCTTATGTAACTCCATCAATTGATTAAAAAGTAGGTAAAATAGCATTTAACAGTTAATACAATATTGTTTTGTTTTTAATTTAAAATAATATATTTTTTGTCTACTATTTTAGAGTTAATCTAGTTAAAATAATAATAATAGGACATAGTTTAATAAATTACAGAAATAGAATTGAATTTAAATCAAATATTTTTATGAATAATTTCAATTAGTAGAGATTAGTTTCATTTAATTTTTTCTTATAGATAATTTTTATTTTTTCATACACATATTTTAAATTGAACTCAGGGTAAAAACTTTTGACATAATTAACTCAACACATACGGAACATAGACATAAAATGACACGCTACAATAACACAAAATAATAGAGTTATTTGGTGTAACTTATATGAGCTATTTATAATTTTTTGAATTTTGAATTTTTATTTAGGAAGATTGTGTTAGACTATTTAGTGTAACTTCTACTTACAACTTATTCTTCAAAAAAATGTAAATAAGCTGAAAAAAATAATTAATTGAAAGTTGTTTGTAATTTCTATTTTTTAATTAAGAACTTTTAACTTATAATACATTACATTCAAACGTACTCAATAAATAAGATGGGTTAAGAGAGTTGTTTGGTGCAACTTACATGAGCTATTTATAATTTTTTGAATTTTGAATTTTTATTTAGGAAGATTGTGTTAGACTATTTGGTATAATTTCTACTTACAACTTATTCGTCAAAAAAACATAAATAAGCTGAAAAAAATAATTAACTGGAAGTTGTTTGTAATTTCTATTCTTTAATTAAGAACTTTTAACCTATAATAAATTTCATTCAAGCGTACTCAATAAATAAGATGGGTTAAGAGCATCCACACGACCTCCAAAAATTGGTATGCCAATTTTTTTTTTGAAGACTTTGAGTGTTAATTGGCATATGTAAATTTGACATATCTAAAAAGGGGATGCACCAATAAATCCCAAATTAATAACTTATGCACTGTTTAGTCCTAAAAGTTTTCTTATAGACTGAAAGGTCCTATTACAATGTTAATAACATCAGATACAATGTTAATAACATCAGAGTCATGTTACAAACATTGGATTTCAAACATGTAATGTTCATCAAATTTCAATAATGTTTGAAAATATAGGATGAAAAACATCTAATGTTCATCAGATTTCAATAAATTTTGAAATTATAGAATGAAACATCAGATCATTTACATAATTCACATCATGTTGATGTAAAAATGGGACTAAATGGAGCATAAGAAAACTTTTAGGACTAAATGGTTCAACGTTTCAAAAACTAGGACTTATGGGTAAATTTTCCTATCTAAAAAGCACTCTAGCTAATATGCCAAATTTATTTATTTTTTATTTTAAGAGCATAATTATGTCTTTTTTTCTTTGTCTAAAGCGCCATCTACAAAAATAACCATTCAAGTAAAAATACTCTAAGGAATGTTTTGGAAAGATAGTTAAAAGTTATTTTTTAACTTTTTTGTAGGAGAGGAAATGGATTAAAAGCTGAGAAATGACTTTTAACATACTTCTCAAAACATATGCAAATATCATATCCAACTACAAAAAAATTCAACTAACTTCTCAAACATAAATAAATTTAGCCTATTAAAATAGTCAAAAATTAAAATAGCTAAAAACTAAAATAACAACTTCAAATATCTATTTTTTAACTCCAGATTAAAATAACCAAAAAATAACTCTCATCACAAACGAACTCTAAATAAGTAACTTGTTTAAAATAGGAACTATTTATAATTCAAGAAATTACATCATCTCTCTTCAAGTTTTTTATTATATAACAAATGATCATTTTTATTAATAAATTATAAAGTCAATTAATATTTTTTAATGCATATGTAAATTTGACATATCTAAAAAGCACTCTAGCTAATATGCCAAATTTATTTATTTTTTATTTTACGAGCATAATTATGTCTTTTTTTTCTTTGTCTAAAGTGCCATCTACAAAAATAACCATTCAAGTAAAAATACTCTAAGGAATGTTTTGGAAAGATAGTTAAAAGTTATTTTTTAACTTTTTTTTGACTTTTTTGTGAGAGGGGAAAGTGGGTTAAAAGTGGGAAGTGTCTTTTAATCCACTTCCCAAAATAAGCCTAATTTTAAAGTAATTTTGACATGATACAAAATAACACGACACCAATACATTTTAACACCAAACGATGCTCACCCTTAGTAAATACCATCACATGCATTATTCAGATGAGCATAATAGATAGGCCTCATTTGGATGTTTTCAGAAATGTTAAGAAATTTTAAAAATTGATTAGAAATTTATCAATAATATTAACGTGTGCTGTAGATTTAATTCGGTGTAATAGACCACATATTTAAAACGAATATGAAGCATTTTTAAAAAAGTAAAAATAAAAATAAAGACTAAAAGCCTACGTTTGGCTTGGATTTTCAAATAGTTTTTGAGTCCAAAATTTAAAACTCATTTGTCTATCTCTATTCACAAAATTATTCTTAAAACTATTACACATTTAAAGAAGTGCCCCATCTCCTTATTTCATCACCCTCCAATTGCACTTTTAATGTTTGGTTTTTGTAATTAGCATTCGTGATTGATAAAATTCCTTTTAATTGTAATTTTATTCGCTCTTATGTTTCAGGGAGTATATAAATGTTTAGATATGAATCCAACTCAAATTGTGTCTATGTAGAGGAGTTTGTAATCTTGATCTTTTCATGTGTTGCCACTTCGCTGATTATGTACGGGGGATCGAGCTGTCTGATCAGCTCGCGAGGGTCTAAGAGGTAGCGCCCCATGGCTGGTCAAGAGTAGTTCCCTTGGGGGGTCCAAGGGCAACACTCTCAAAGCCAAAATTGTTCGATTGCTCGAGCGGTCAATGGCATCATCCAATATTTTTGAAGCACAAATTGAACTACTGAGGGAATCCTTTATGCGTTCGAGCGGTAGAGTTTTGGCTCGAGTGATGGGCACACGTTTTAGTGAGTTCGCTTGAGCAATGAAGTGGTCGCTCAAGCGGTTTTTACGACTCTATTTTCTTGTCATTCGCTATTTTTAGAGTTTAGGCCATCCAAAATCTAGGAGAGCAAAGCTACCAAGATTTTTTTTAGGGTAAATTACACTGACACCTCCTGAGATTTATGTTTATTATAGTTTCCCCTCAGCTTTTGGAAATTGCATCTCCCCTCCTGAGATTTAAAGTTTCATTATAGATTCCCCCCTCAACAATTTAATTTTTTTAAATACTAATTTTGCCCTCACTGAGTAAATTATATTGACACCCCTCACATTTTAGAAATTACAATTCCCTCCCTAAGGTTTAAAGTAACATTACCAATTGTCCCCTCAGTTAGTATTAGTTGAAAAAAAAATTCATTAAAAAAAATTAATTGGAAAAAAAATTATTTGAAAAAGAAAATTAATTGTAAAAAAAATTTGTTAGTAAAAATTTTAAATTTCTATTTAAAAACCAACGTAAGCACATTTTTTAAATTTACGTTTTTTCCTCAAATTTACAAATTAAGACAACCATTTATAAACTAAAAAAAATATCAAACAAGTTTTTATGACAGTTTTTAAAATTTTTGTAAATATAAATTGAAAACTGAAAGCGAAATGGTTACCAAACAAGCTTCAGATGATAAAAATGTCGTAAAATTAACAAATAATTAAATAAGTTACCAACATAAGAAATGACTTATCAAAAGATTCTTAGGCTATGTATGGTTTGATTTTTAAAAAAATTAAAAATTAATTTGGTTAAGAAATAAAAAATAAAAAATAATTCTCATTTTTATATTATTTTTATGTTTCGAGTGGTTAGAAATAATATTTACAAACTAAATTGAAATAGTCATACGTATGTATATAACCTGCTCAAAAGTTAAAATGATAATTACTTTTTTACCCTTAAATGATAATTATTTTTTATTTTTTATTTCTTATTTCTTAACCAAATTAATTTTTAATTTTTAAAAAAAAATTCTAAAAATCAAACCATACATAATCTAAGAATTTTTTGATAAGTCATTTCTTACATTGGTAACTTATTTAATTATTTGTTAATTTTATGACATTTTTACCATCTGAGGCTCGTTTGGTAACCATTTCGTTTTAAGTTTTCAATTTATATTCACAAAATTTTTAAAAATTGTCATAAAAACTTGTTTGATAATTTTTTTGATTTTATAAATGGTTGTCTCAATTTGTAAATTTGAGGCAAAAACGTAAATTCAAAAAACGAGTTTACATTGGTTTTTAAACAAAAATTTAAAAATTTTACTAACAAAATTTTTTTTCAATTACTTTTTTTTCCAACTAATACTAACCGAGGGGGCAATTAGTAATGCTACTTTAAACCTTAGGGAGGGGATTGTAATTTCTAAAATGTGAGAGGTGTCAATGTAATTTACCCAGTGAGGGCAAAATTGATATTTAAAAAAGTTAAATTACTGAAGGGGGAATCTGTAATGAAACTTTAAATCTCAAGGGGGGAGATGTAATTTCCAAAAGATGAGAGGGGAATTGTAATAAACATAAACCTCATGGGGTGTCAGCATAATTTACCCCTTCTTTTTTTATATTAGAGGGTATTTTTCTGAGTGTTTCCTTAATAATTTAAGAGTGATCAATGGATCTATGAACTTCATATTAACATCATCAAGGGATTTTTTTTCGTTTTCTTTTATTCACAAAAGATAGTGGTGTTCTTTAGTGAATTTCGAGGAATTTAGGTCTAAAGTTTTGGTGGATTCTAGAGTGGCTCATCATCGTGGATTCGACATTTGTGTTGTGGATTCAACATTTGGCGGGTCAATTTCGAGGTGAAAACGGTGGTGGAAGAGACATATCGGGATCGGTTCAATTTGGGCGTAGATTCACTAGGTAATTGACCACACACTTGTGTAATTCCTTTTTTGTCTCTTTAGTGGATTATTTGTGGCTTTAGCCCGTGATTTTTTTATCACAATTGAAGGCGTTCTAATTGTGATTTTTTTTCATATTAAATCATTGTGTTGATTTGTCTTTGATTATTTGATTGAAATTGTTATTCATTATTTAAAATTGAAACATAATCATAAATCTATATCTCGGTGATTTTAAACTTTTCATTTAACGAGGTGGTAAATAATATCAACCAATCAACTTTCTTCAAGCTCTTCCCACTCTTTTCAAGATTGTTTGTGTGTGGGGAATTTTCTGACCACACTACCCGCCTAGTAATCAGCTGGAGAGTACCGGCAGAATAGATGGCTTCAGCAAATCTGTAATAGAAAGAAAAGGCTCCGGTGGTGGCTCTTCCACCCGAGGGCACTCCGACGATCAAGTCAGTATATCTCTCAAAGATAATCAAGTGCTAAACTCACTACTCAAAGTATAAAACTGCGTACCTTAGACCCATAGGGGTGTCTCTCTTTTATAGTTTACTCAATCCAAGTCCTAGTAGAAGCCTGACTTCTATGGACTCCAATTTAGTGCTTACTTTGGATTCCTCAAGAGATAAAGATAAACTCCTTAAGAGCTTTATCCTTATCTTAGCAAAGTCTTTTCTTTACTCTAGGACTCCTGTCCCTTATCTTTTATCCATTTATCTCGGATTCCGATATCTTCGGAGATAACCTCGGCCTCGCCGAGATAACCTCGGCGTCACAACCAGGACACGTGGTACTTCGGCTGACACGTCGGCGTCACCATGCCACGTGTTGGTATTTCAGAAAATACATCCACACAACTGCCCTCTAGGTTCTATTACCTCGCCATTCTGAGGTGATGGAACCTATATCGATATCTCTTTCTGTACACTGGCTTACAAACTCTTCAGCCGAGATCATTTATTTCAAGCCGATAAGCTCCATTGCCTAATACCGAAGTAATTTTGTAGGGTCCTTCCTAGTTTGGGCCAAGCTTGCCCTCTCTGGGATCCTTCTTGTTACCGACGACTTTTCTCAGGACTAGGTCGCCGACTTGAAAATCTCTTGGATTGACCTTCTTGTTGTAAGTTCTGGCAAGCTGTTGCTGGTATACTGCAAGCTGAATTGCAGCTTTCTCTCTTCGTTCTTCCAACAAATCCAGATCTCGGGCTAAGAGTATGTCATTGGTGCCATTCTCTACTCCCTGGGTTCTGATCCCTGGGATGCCGATCTCCAATGGGATGACTGCTTCTATGCCACAAGCCATGGCAAAGGGGGATTCTCCTGTTGATCTTCTCGGCGTAGTCCGATATACCCAAAGTACGTTAGGCAATTCGTCTACCCACTTTCCTTTTGCTGCCTACAGCCTCTTCTTTATTCCATCCAAAATTACTTTGTTGGATGCTTCTGCTTGCCCATTACTTTGGGAAAAACTTGGTGTTGAGAAGTAATTCTTGATCTTGAATTTAGCACAAAAATTCTTGATGAGTTTGCTATCAAGCTGTGTTCCGTTGTTGGCAACTATTGCTCTTGGAATCCCAAATCTGGTGATGATGTTTCTCCATATAAAGTTCTTGACATCCACATCTCAGATTTTGGCAAGAGGTTCTGCCTCTATCCACTTCGTAAAATAATCTGTTGCTACCAGCAAGTATTTTCTCTGCCCAGTTGCTTGGGAAAGTTGTCGAACAAGATCCATGCCCCATTGGGCAAACGGCCAAGGGCTGGATACTGGGTTTAGGTCAGCAGCTGGCTGATGTATCAAAGGTGCAAACTTGTGGCATTGTTCGCACTTCTTCACGTAGGCTTCAGCATCCTTTTGCATGTAGAGCCACCAATACCCCTGGGTAATGGCCCTGTGGGCTAATGATCTGCCCCCAGCATGGCTTCCACAAATTCCTTCATGAATTTCATATAAGAAATCTTCAACCTGTAAAGGGTGTATACACCTTAAAAGGGGTCCAGTGAAGGACCTTCTGTAGAGGTGTCCATCTGCTGTCAGACTGAATCTTGTCGATTTCAATCTGATTTTGTGTGCCTCCTTACGATCTTCTGGCAGCTTTCCTTCTTTTAGGAATGCAACAACTGCATCCATCCAGCTTGGCCCCATGTCCACACACATTGCTTCCTGCTCTGTGCTCTGTGGTTCTATGCTCGGGCCCGACATATAGTCGATCATAATTGTCCTTGTTTTTCCAGTCTGCATTGAACTTGTCAGGCTAGCCAACGCGTCGGCGTGGGTGTTGTCATCTCGACTAACTTGGAGTAGTCGGCAGTTCTGAAATAGGGCTGCCAATCTGATGACCTCTTTTGCATATGCCGACATCCTTTCGTCTCTGGCTGCAAATTCTCATGTTGACTGGTTAACAATAAGTTGTGAATCACAAAAAATAATTACCTCATCTGCTTCTGCTGCTGCTGCCAGGTTTAGCTCTGCAATTAATGCTTCGTATTCCGCTTCATTGTTTGAGGCCTTGAACCCTAAACGGATGGACTGTTCTATTATTTCTCCATCTGGAGATATCAGCAGTACTCCTGCCCTCGCTTCTTGTCGGTTCGAGCTTCTATCGACAAACAGTCTGAATGAGTCGCCGATGTAGATGCTGCAGGGTCTGAGTTTTTCCTTCATTTGCTTTTTTGCCTTAGGCTGGGATTCCCCTTGTTTGCTTGGACATCGTTCATCTTGGCTCAACGGAGCCCGATGTTCGATGGATTCCGGCGTGAATTCGGCCACGAAGTCGGCCAAGACTTGTCCCTTAATTGCTGTTCTCGGCTTGAACTCCAGGTCATACTGGCCTAAGGCCACTGCCCACCTTGCTATTCTTCCAGTCAAGTCTCTTTGTTGTAACAAGAACTTCAGTGGGTGCTCTGTTAGCACTATAATCTTGTGCGCCTGAAAGTAATGGTTCAACTTCTTTAAAGCCATTACTAAGGCTAGCATTAATTTCTCCACTGATAGATACCTTGTTTCTGCGTTGGCCAAGGTTTTGCTTATATAGTAAACAGCCTTTTGCTCCCCTTTTTCTTCTCGGATTAGTACTGCGCTGACTGCGTGTTCAGAAATTGCCAAGTACAAAAACAGTTCTTCCCCTGGTTCTAGATTGGAAAGAACCGGAGTTGTGGTCAAGTATTTCTTCAGGTCGGTCAAAGCGGCTTCGCATTCTTCCGTCCACAGGAAGTCTGTGGCTTTTTTCACCAGGTTAAAGAAGGGTCTGCACTTATCTGAGCTTCTGCTGATGAATCTATTTAGGGCTGCGGCCCTTCCAGTAAGCATCTGAACATGTTTTGCCGACGTCGGGCTCTTCAGCTCTAAGATGGCCTTGATTTGGTCTGGGCTGGCCTCAATGCCCTTTCTTGTTACCAGATACCCTAAAAACATACCTGATCGAACTCCAAATGCGCACTTTGATGCGTTGAGTCCGAGCCGGTATGTTTTGAGTATATCAAAGACCTCTTTTAGGTCGGCAAGATGACCCTTTGATTCCTTGGTCTTCACGACCATGTCATCGATGTAGACTTCTACCGTTTTGCCAATCAGGTGCTTGAACATCTTTGTTACTAATCTTTGGTAAGTTGCTCCTGCGTTTTTCAACCCAAAAGGCATTACCTTGTAACAGTACAGGCCTTTAGGGGTGATGAACGCGGTCTTGTCATCGTCTGGAGGGTACATGGCAATCTGGTGGTACCCCCTGTATGCATCCAGAAAACTCATCCTTTCATGCACTGAAGTAGCATCTACTAGCTGGTCAATCTTGGGCAGAGGAAAGCTGTCTTTGGGGCAGGCTTTGTTGAGGCTGGTAAAGTCTACACAGACCCTCCATTTGTTGTTCTTCTTCTTCACCACTACTGTGTTGGACAGCCATGTCGGGTAGTGAACTTCTCGGATGGCCATGGCCTCCAGAAGTCTGTTTACTTCGTCTTCTACTGCTTCGACGTGCATCAACGTCGGTCTTCTGGCTCGTTGAATCACAGGTTTTGCCAACCTGTTGACATTCAGTCTGTGGCAAGTGACCTCGGGGTCAATGCTAGGCATTTCGTAAGGTGTCCAGGCGAACACCTCTATGTTTGTTCTCAAAAAATCTTCCAGTTCTCTTTCCTCTTCTTCGGCTGAACCTGAGCCTAGAAGAAAGAAGCTCTCTTCGTCGCCCTCCTAGACGAGGAATTTCTTTAGTGTCTCTTCGCTCTTCTCGGCTGGTTCTTTGCCGACCTCTTCTAGTACTTCCATGTCCTCATCTTCAATTTCTGCCTCTTTTGGCTCTCGAACGCTGCAAATTGACTTCATTGCTGCCATGGAGCAACTTTTTGCCTGCAGTTGATCTCCTTTGACTTCTTCAATCCCATGCTCTGTTGGGAACCGCAGTAGTTGATGCAATGTTGAGGGAATTGTCCCCATTGCATGCAACCATGGTCTTCCCAAGATGATGTTATATGGTGAAGGTGTGTCAATCACCATGAATTCTGTCCTGATCTTCTTAGTGCCAGCTTGTACTTCCAAGTTTGTTGCATCCAGTGGCCACGTCGGTGTTCCATTGAAGCCGACCATCGGGCCATTCGATTGCTCCATATCGTCTGGGTGAAGGCCTAGTTCCTTGTAACATCTAACGTACATGATGTCACAAGAACTGCCTTGATCTATTAGGATGTTTCACTTGGCACTCCCCAACCTTGAGGGATACTACCAAGGCATCATTATGCGGATGCTGGACTATCTCTAGGTCAGCTTCAATGAAGGCTATCATCGGTCCTCGGCACTCTTCAGGCCGAGGTCTTTTATGTCCGACCTGGTTCACGTGCTGCAGGTGTTTTACTCTTTGGGTTTCTCCTCGAATTTCCCTTTCGTTTACCTTTGAGTGAATTACATTAACCACCCGTGGTCCTCCTGCTTGTGGTTGCTGTGCTGGGGGAGGCGGAGCTGCTGGTGCTTGAGGCAATCTTGTCTGTTCTTCTCTTGTCCTGGCCTCATCAACAAGGTCCCTCAGATGGCCTTGCCTTACCAAGTCTTCTAAGTGTGCTTTTAGGGCTCTGCAACCCTGAGTTGGGTGCCATTCTTCATTGTGGTAAGCACAACGCCTACCAACGTTTCTTCCCATGAATTCCCCTGGTGCTCTTGCTGAAGCTCTGAAATAGGGTTGGTTTCGTATTTGATCCAAGACTTTGTGGATCGGGACTCGGAATATAGTTGTTACTGTCTGTTTACCCCTTAATTCTGTTTCTTGTTTGGTTGGTCCATTGTTGCCTCGGCTTCGCTTCGGCGAGCCGTTTCCTTTCTCCTGCTTTGTTTCTTTATTTCCGGACGTATCCTCCTCGACTCTGGCGTACTTCTTTATTCTCGCCATGAGTTCTTCCATGCGTTTTGGCAATGTTTTTGCCAAAGATTTTCGTAGTGGGCAGTCATCTTTCAGGCCGTTCTTGAAAGACACGACCGCCACTTCTTGGTTGCATTCGGGTATTCGATTGAACACCTCGTAGTACCTCTTCACGTAGGCCCTAAGGCCTTCTTCCTTGGTGATTCTTAAAACCATCAGGGCGTCGACCCTCAAGGGCTGTAGTTTGTTCGTCACAAACCTGGCCACAAATATCTCGGCCAGGCCTTCCCACGTCTTTACGCTTTCCTTCGGTAGTTTATGGAACCAATCGGATGCAATTTCCCCAAAGGATGTAGGGAATACTTTGCAGAGCAACGGCTCGTTCCCACTATATAATGCCATTGAATTCAGGTATAGTCCAACATGAAAGTTGGGATCTGACTTACCATCATAAATTTGGAACCTCGGCATACTGAATCTCTTTGGCACTTCAAATTTGTCCAGTTCCACTGAGAATGGTGTCATCGGCTTAACTGGGGAAGTTACCTCGGCTTCAACATTCTGTTGCTTCCTTTTGAGTTAATCCCTCAAGTCTTCTTTACTCCTTCCTGAAGCTCGGCTATCTTTGGACTTCAATCTTTTTGGCACACTACTTTCGACCTCGCGATGGGCCCGTTTCGATCTTTCTCCATGGGTTGTATCAAAGCAGAGTGCTTGCCCTTGAACATACCGATGTTCTTTGGGCTCTGGATCCTTCGTGTGATACGTTCTTCGGGACTCCTCTCGTCTCAGCTCCTCTCGTCCGCCTTCCCTGGAAGGTCGGTGAGAGTGCCTTCCGCTCCTGGTGTGCTGAGGGACTTCGGGGATCGTTCTTCCTCCTCCCTTCTGGGTATTAGTTGCTGGCATCGGCGTATCCTGCAGCGGGTATGGTGGCTGCATGACATTATTTTGCATCATGAAGTTGACCACTAACTGTAGGTCTGCCAACTTGTTTGCCATGTCTTTTACTTCCTCATCCCTCCGTAGGCACCTATTCCTCCATATCTTAAGGTTATCTTCATTATAATACTTGTTTTGGTCTGTCCTCTTCGAAGCGTCACCCTCCTGGCCGACGTCTTTCTCTCCGTGGCCCTAGTCATGAGTTTCTGTATTGTGGTTGTCTCCTTCAACGTCAAGGTCAATTGGTCTGCCACTCCCAGCAGGAGTGTCGCCCCTAATGTTTTCCCTCTGTCCGTTACTGGCCATCTATTCTTCTAAGTTTCCCACAGACGGCGCCAAATTGTGTGGGTAATTTTCTAACCACACTGCCCGCCTAGTAATCAGCTGGAGAGCACCGGCAGAATAGATGGCTTCAGCCAATCTGTAACAGAAAGAAAAGGCTCCGGTGGTGGCTCTTCCACCCGGGGGCACTCCGACGATAAAGTCAGTATATCTCTCAAAGATAATCAAGTGCTAAACTCACTACTCAAAGTATAAAACTGCGTACCTTAGACCCATGGGGGTGCCTCTCTTTTACAGTTTACTCAATCGAAGTCCTACTAGAAGCCTGACTTCTATGGACTCCAATTCAGTGCTTACTTTGGATTCCTCAAGAGATAAAGATAAACTCCTTAAGAGCTTTATCCTTATCTTAGCAAAGTTTTTTGTTTACTCTAGGACTCCTGTCCCTTATCTTTTATCCATTTATCTCGGATTCCGATATCTTCGGAGATAACCTCAGCCTCGCCGAGATAACCTCGGCGTCACAACCAGGACACGTGGCACTTCGGCTGACACGTCGGCGTCACCATGCCACGTGTTGGTATTTCAGAAAATACATCCCCATAGTTTGCCACCTTATTAAAGGTGTAATTGGAAGGGATGAAATAGAGGGTTTAGCTGGACTCTTCTAATCTATTTCAAATTTATCTCTATTACCAAAGTTACAATAATTGAACTATATCTATGTTAAAGGATGCAGTAGATCATATTTTCAAATTAATCAAATTTTTTTTTTACGAAACTTTGTAAAAAAGTTATTTGTAAATTCGTGCAAAAATTTAAAATAAAATGAATTATATTTTGAATTAATAAATATTTTTTTAAAAAAAATTGTGAAAAAAATGTGTTATATATTTTAAGTGTACTCAAATTGAGTAGATCTAAAAAAAAAAATTTTGGTATATTTGTTAATATTTAGTTTTTTTAAAAATATTTTATCATAAATTTTATATGTTTTAAGGGTATTTAGATTGAGTGGATCTCAAAACAGAATATTTTGTTTTTTGTTTTTTTGTGTATTTTTTTGTATTTAGTGGTTTTAAAAAAAAAACTAAATATATATTTTATAGTTTTTAAGTGTATTTAGATTGAGTGGATCAATTCGGGCATTTAGCCTAGTTCCTAGTGGTTGTGTAACACTTTTTGTCGTGTAAGATATTGGGTTCAACTCCTATGAAGATAGTTTGATACCTTTTGTGATGGTGGTGTTAAGTGGTTGTTGGGCTTAGGATAAGGACTTTGATCTTATTTGTGGTGGAGTTGGTTTCTTCCCCATTATGGGGATTGTATTAAGTAAAAGTAAAGTGGTTGTTGGGCTTAGACTTAGTAGATTTTGTTGACAAACAAAAAAACAAAAAATTCACTAAAGATGATAAAACATGAAAAAAAAAAAGGGGGGGCCAATTACAACGGTAATCTCTATATTTTGGTCCTTATAATTTCAATTGGCTCGATTTTAACTTTTAATTTATGATATTATCTTAATTTGGTCGAATTTATAATAATTCTTCTAGCAATTTTTTTTAATAAAAAATATGCACATAAGTGGTATTTGTGATATTTTTAAGGGCAAAGTTTTAAACTTACTCAACTCAATGCGTTAATATTAACCAATTCAGTTATAATTTTTTCATAAAAAAAACATTGACGATATTATCAATTGGACCAAATTGATACAAATTTTAAAGTTACTGATCAAAATTGAATCAATTAAAAATGTAAAAATCAAAATGACACAAAAAGCAAAATTATAGAGACTACCAGTGTAATTTGCTCAACAGAAAACTTAAAAACTAATTTTAAAAACTCAAAACCAAATAAGTTTTGAATTTTAAAATTTACAAACTATTTTCAAAATATACAATTAAATAAATTTTCAAATTTTTTCAACTATTTTTAAAAAGTTATCTTTTAAAATTGATTCCAAAAATCAAATCAAATGGATAGTTTTTTATTTTTTTTTCCTATTTTTTTTATAGGTAATTACACTTCAGTGATTTGTCAAAAAAATATTACAAATTAATGATAAATTTTTAAAATATTAAATTTGATATTTTCCCTTTTTTAAAACCTTATCCACATATTTTAACAAGAAGTAAAATAAAATAAAATAAAATAAATAATAGTACTGTCACATTGTTGAGATATGCTTCCCATATCAGATATATATCATAGATATACATACATGATTCTATCCTTATCATTATTTGTATCTATCCCTATCTCATAGCATGTATAAATAGAATAGCATATTCGTGGAACTAATGTAATACAAAAACTATTTTCACTTTAACTCAATAAATATTTCACAGCAGATTGTTCAAGTTGGTATCAGAGCCAATGGCCTCTAAAATTTTATCCTCTGATATTACCACTCCCTCAGCCAAAGCCCCTTCACCCATCTCACTTCCTCATGCTCATCACTTCATCTCTCTTAAACTCACATCCAAAAATTTTCTGTATTGGAAAACTCAACTTCTTCCTTACCTTCGTGGCCAACAACTCTATCCATATATTGACGGTTCCTCCTCTTGTCCACCATCCACCATTGACATGGATGGTGTCTTCACTCCCAATCCGGCGCATGCGACTTGGCAGTGTCAAGATCAACTCATTATGAGCCTTCTCATTGCCTCTCTCTCGGATGAAATATTCCCTCTTGCCGTCGGATGCACCTCTTCGCGTGATCTTTGGCTTACACTAAAGCAATCCCTAGCCTCGCCTTCTCCAACTCCGTTTGAGTCTTCAACAATTGAAACAAAATGATCACCCAGCCAC
Organism: Camellia sinensis; assembly: GCF_004153795.1. Classification (NCBI taxonomy): domain Eukaryota; kingdom Viridiplantae; phylum Streptophyta; class Magnoliopsida; order Ericales; family Theaceae; genus Camellia; species Camellia sinensis. Next base: position 967,961 of record NW_021028034.1, on the reverse strand, counting down.
TACTTTTCTCCATGACGCCAAAACTATTGCCGATGAACTTGCTGTTGCCGGCACTCCTCTTTCTCTTTCCGAGTTCAACCTGTATGTTTATCAAGGCCTTCATCCTGATTTCAAGGACCTTGTCACGACCCTCGCGGCTCGCCCAGACCCTGTTTCATTTTCGAAACTCCACAGTCTCCTTTTAAGTCATGAGTTCCTTCATCACAACACGACCACCTCCACTCCGACACTTGTTCCGCAGGCCCACTTTGCTCAACCCACATCTCGTGGTCGTTCGCGTGGTGGTTTTTCCCGTGGCCGTGGTCGTGGTCGTGGACGCGATAGGAAAGACCGACCTCCTCCAAACTTTGGCTCCTCTTTAGGCTCTCACTTTTTCTCTGCTGGTTCGGGCCTCCTTCCCACTCACCCTGCTGATCACCGTCTCCGCTGTCAAATTTGTAATCGGCCCAATCACACTGCTCCTCAATGCTATCACCGGTTTGATTGCATAGTTGCTCCAAGTGCTCATTTCACTAGTTACGGTTCCAAACCCACTTCCAGTACATATGGTGGCTTGAGTTCTCCTCCTTCCTCCCATCTTGATTTGTTTCCGGATACTGGTGCCATACACCATGTCACTCCTGATCTCGCTTCTCTATCTCACATTAACGGATACCATGGCACCTCATATCTTCGCGTTCGCAATGGTATGGACATTCTGATCTCACATATTGGTTTCTCCACTCTTCATTCCCCCTCTCATTCCTTTTGTCTTAATTCTATTCTTTACGTTCCTACTTTTCAAAAATCTTTATTTTCTGTCCATCAATTTACTAAAGATAATAATGTGTTTTTTGAATTTTATCCCACCTATTTTTTGATTAAGGACCAACTCACCAAGAAAACTCTTCTTCACGGCAAGAATGAAGGCGGTCTCTATCGGCTATCTCCAACCTCTCCTCAACCTCCCGGAGCTCTCTCCTCTGAAGTTGTGTCTTCTCTCTGTTGGCACCGTTGACTTGGTCATCCGCATGAGCGTGTTCTTCATTCAATCCTTCAATCTCACACTCTTCTTGTTCAGCATCCATGGACTTGCGCACCATTGTGCCATGCCTGTCCTATTGGAAAATCCTCCAGACTATCCCTACCGTCCTTATCTAGTCGTAGTTTAGCTCCTTTAGATTTAATTTTAGTGATGTTTGGGGTCCTTCCCCATTTCTTTCCCATGAAGGTCATAAATATTTTGTAATCTTTGTGGATGATTTTTCTAAGTTCATTTGGTATTTTTCCATGTTCAATAAATCTGATGTTTTTAATATTTTTCACACTTTCAAAACTATGGTGGAACGGCAGTTTTCTCGCAAAATTAAAGTTATGCAAACTGATTGGGGTGGTGAATATCGTAAACTAAATTCATATTTTCAAACCTTGGGTATTATTCACCGGCTTCCATGCCCACATACGCATGAGCAAAATGGTTCAGTTGAACGCCGTCATCGTTACATTGTTGAAACCGGTCTTACCCTCCTTGCTCATGCTTCTGTGCCGTATAAATTTTGGCATTTTGCATTTGACACTGCTGTCTACCTCATTAACCGAATGCCCTCTAAAGTCATTCACAATCTCTCCCCCATTCAATGCTTGTTTTCCAAATCGCCAGACTACAAATTTTTAAAATTTTTTGGTTACCTTTGTTTTCCTTTTCTTCGTTCCTATAACACCCATAAAATTTCTTTTCGTTCCACCCCTTGCGTGTTTCTCGGGTATAGCCCCTCTCATCGTGGCTATCGTTTCCTTGACACCTCCACTGGTAGTCTTTATATTGCCCGACATGTTCGATTTGATGAAACCACATTCCCCTATTCCACATCCTCTGCCTCTTCCCCCAACCCGACACACCACCTTCCCACCTTTTTGTTATTGCACCCACTCACGTGTCCCCTTCCCATTCCCCACCTCTATCTGCTGGTGCACCACCGACCCCACCCACACCCACTGTCCAGCCGCTTGCACCTCCTCCCGCTGTTACTTTGCCTCCACGCTCACTACTTCCAGCAGTTCCATACACAGGTGCCTCTGCTGCATCCCCCATCCCGTCCTCTGCCTCCCCTGTTCTGCATCCCGTCACCCATGCCTCATCCTCTCTTCACCACACCCGTGGCCTCAATCTCATAGTTGACTTCAACTCCTCACCCCAACTCCCTTCTATTCCCCGTCGAACTCACCCCATGGTCCTTCGGCACATGTCAACCAACTCCAATACCTTCCTTGCCACGTCTGTTTCTGCCGACTCGGTTGAACCTACATGTTTCACTTCTGCCAACAAATCTCCCATTTGGCGCATTGCTATAACTGAGGAACTCAATGCATTAATCTGTAACGGCACTTGGAGCTCACATCTGGTCACTCCTGATATGAACATTGTTGGCAGTAAATGGGTCTTCTGGATCAAACGTCGGGCTGATGGTTCGATTGAGCGCTATAAAGCGCGCTTGGTTGCCAAAGGTTTTCATCAACATGAGGGGCTTGATTATTTTGAAACATTCAGTCCTGTGGTTAAACCCACAACTATTCGCCTCGTTTTGTCTCTTGCCGTTTCCAACAATTGGCCCATTCGACAACTCGATGTGCACAGTGCTTTTCTTCATGGGTATCCTCAGGAAGATGTCTACATGCTTCAACAACCTGGGTTTGTTGATGCCACTCATCCTTCCTTTGTTTGCAAGCTTCATAAGTCTTTATATGGATTGAAACAAGCTCTGCGTGCGTGGTTCTCTCGTCTCACGGGTTTCTTGCTTCAGCTTCAATTCACAGCCTCAAAATCTGATAGCTCGTTGTTTGTGTATCAACATGATGGTATTGTGATTTACATTCTTATTTATGTTGATGATATTCTTATTACCGGCAATTCCACCTCTTCTCTTCAGCAGCTCATTCATAAACTAAGCCATGAGTTCTCCCTCAAAGATCTTGGTGCTTTGCATTACTTCTTGGGATTTGAAGCTTGCAAACACTCTCACGGTCTACTGTTCTCTCAACGCAAACACATCCTGGATCTCCTCTATAAATCAGGATTGCTTCTTGCCAAGCCCGTTCAAACACCTTTTGCTACTACTACCAAGCTCACTTCCGCAATTGGCACTCATATGAAGGACCCTTCCCATTATCGTATGGTGGTCGGTTCCTTGCAATATCTTGCTCTTACTCGCCCGGACATTTCCTTCTCCGTCAACCGAGTTTGCCAATTTATGCACTCTTCCACCGAAGGCCATTGGCGGGCAGTCAAACGGATTCTTCGGTACCTCAAAAATACCTCTCATTATGGTCTTTTCCTTCAACCCACTTCTTCTACTCATCTTCAAGCTTTTTCTGATGTCGATTGGGCTGGTTTCATTGATAATCGCAAGTCCACCAGTGGTTATGCAATCTATCTTGGTGATAATCTAATTTCATGGTCTTCTCGCAAGCAACAGACAGTGGCGCGATCCTCTACTGAGTCTGAATATAAAGCCTTAGCTGATGCTTCTGTCGAAATTTCTTGGCTACAATCTTTACTCACTGAACTTGGTATTCGGTTATCCTCTTCCCCAATTCTCTGGTGTGATAATCTTGGCACCACCTACTTGTCTGCCAATCCGATCTTCCATGCGTGAACCAAATATGTTGAAATTGATTTTCATTTTGTCCTGGACAAGGTTGCTCGTAAGGATCTCCAAATTCAATTTATCTCTACCAAAGATCAGATCGCCGATTTTTTTACTAAAGGATTACCTTTCCAATCCTTTCATTTCTTTCGGGACATGCTACAAATTCGCCCCTTGGAATGTTTCGCTTGAGGGGGGCTGTTGAGATATGCTTCCCATATCAGATATATATCACAGATATACATCCATGATTCTATCCTTATCATTATTTGTATCTATCCCTATCTCATAGCATGTATAAATAGAATAACAAATTCATGGAACTAATGTAATACAAAAACTATTTTCACTTAACTCAATAAATATTTCACAGCAGATTGGTCAAGTCACATTTACATAATTTGTTTTGTTTAAATATACATAATTGATATTTTGACCGATAAAAATGCTTTATTTTAAAGATTCTGGCCGATCAAAATTGCAATTGTAAACATTCAAATGGTGAAAATTATGATGATAAATCATTAAAAATAATTAACTTAACAAGACTAATACTTCCACCATCTCAAAATAATGGTTTCTTTTAAAGAATCTAATTTTTTTTTTATATATTTTAAAAATATTAATTTTTCAAAACTACTCTTTGATAGTATATTTTTTTAGAAATATCAATTATTATAATTGTACTTTTTGTATCATTAATGAATAATAAATTGATATTATTTTATTCTTTGATTTTTATAATAATGCTAATATTTTAAAAAAATGAAAAAATAAAGTAATTAAAAAATAATTTTGTAATCAATTGTGGGTGGGAACCCCAGCGTGTGTCGTCATCCAGTGTTGGTGAAAATGAGGATGAGAATAAATGGTTAGTTAATTCAAGAGCTTCACTTATAGGGGTATAATTTTGGTCCGGTTTGGTTCGGTTTGGCTCACTTGAGCCTAGCTCGGTTCGGCTCATGTCAGATCTCGTGGGCTCTCATCAATATTCGAGCTGGGCCGGGCCGATTCATAGGCCAAAAAATTAGGCCCAAGTCCAGGGGTATTTAAGCCTTCGGCAGGCCCGATGGGCTTGAACCTAGCCTCTGGTTTGGGCGGGCTTGACTATTTTTTTTTAGAGCTGCTACGTAGCTCGAAAAAAGGTTGGCTCAAAATAGCTCGAATCCAAAACGACGTCGTTTTGAAATTTTTTTTTTGAATTTTTTTTTTTCTTTTCTCTGTTCTGAAACAGAGAGGATGAAGATGAAGAAGAAGAAGAGGGAAAGGAGCTGGAAAATATCTATACACAGATCAAAAAAACCTGGGTTTGTTGATGCCACTCATCCTTCCTTTGTTTGCAAGCTTCATAAGTCTTTATATGGATTGAAACAAGCTCTGCGTGCGTGGTTCTCTCGTCTCACGGGTTTCTTGCTTCAGCTTCAATTCACAGCCTCAAAATCTGATAGCTCGTTGTTTGTGTATCAACATGATGGTATTGTGATTTACATTCTTATTTATGTTGATGATATTCTTATTACCGACAATTCTACCTCTTCTCTTCAGCAGCTCATTCATAAGCTAAGCCATGAGTTCTCCCTCAATGATCTTGGTGCTTTGCATTACTTCTTGGGCATTGAAGCTTGCCAACACTCTCACGGTTTATTGCTCTCTCAACGCAAATACATCCTGGATCTCCTCCGTAAATCAGGATTGCTGCTTGCCAAGCCCGTTCAAACAGCTTTTGCTATTACTTCCAATCTATATATATATACACACACATCTATATATATATATATATATGAGAGTGAGAGAGAGAGAGAGCCACCAACTGGCCCGCCATCACTACCATCACCGTCTCCTTCTTCTCTTTCTTCCCCCTTCTCTCATCTTTTCTCCTCCTCTCTTTTTCATGCCTCTTCTCTTTCTTCTCTGTTTCAAAAAGGGAAGGGAACAAAAAAAAGGGAGGGAAAAAGAAAAAAAAAAAGAAGGAATACCCAAAACAACGTCGTTTTGGGTATTTGAGCCAATTCGAGATAATGGTTTTCAAGCACTCAAGTATTATTCTTTTTTTTATTTTTTTAAAATTTTTTCTATCAAAATTTTATTATTTTTCATTGAAAAATACACTGAGCCTTGGACGGGCCAAGCTTTGGACTGGGCCCTAAGTGGGCCTTAAGCGGGCTGATAGACTGGGCCACGGGTCAAGCCGGGCTTCAAAACGATGGCTCAGGGGCTCGAGCTGGGCTCGGACCTAAACTGGCCGGACCTATCCTGGGCCGTGGGCGGGCTTCGGGCCGCCCACGGGCCGTGAGCCATTTTTGCATTCCTAGTCACGTACTATATATCGTATCAATTATAATTTTATCATATCTCTTTATATTTTATAATCGCTAACACAAATTTATAAATTTTATTAAGTTTGTTTGGTTTTAGTTTTCAAAAAATACTTTTAAGAAAAAAATTCACTTTTTTATTTTTCATATTTTTTTTGTTTTTAATGAATATTTTTTAATATTTTAAGTAATTTTTTAATTTTTAAACACACCTAACATAAGTACACTTAAAAAGAATAAAATTTATAAAAAAAATCTTTAAAAAAATCAGTAAATATCAAAAATATTTATAAAAAAAATAAAAATTCATTACATTTTTCATATTTTTATATATTTATTAATTTTTTAAAATATTTTTTCACAAATATTAAACTATTTAAATACATCTAAATAAGATATATCTAAAAAAATAAAAAATAAAAATTACTTAAAATTATAAAAATATTCACTAAAAATAAAAAAATTAATTTCTAAAAAATTAAAATCAAACACACTAATTTTTTTTTATCAATTATAATACCGTTGAGACACTATGGCGATGCCCCAAACCAACGAATAACATCTCGGTGACGAGGGGCCAACGGCTCTGCGCCGCTAAAGTCGCTGGTGAATTCAGTTGGAACAGGGGACAGGCTGATTCGGTAATCGGTTACGAATATTCCTTAGTACCAGTGAAGCAATGTTCACGCCAAACGAGGCACTCCTCCCAAAACGACGGCGTTGGCACTTACTTTTTTTATTTTTATTTTTAGGCATGAGAAAAATTATTTTTACATTATTTCTCTTTAAGGGTAGGTCCGGGTTAGTTGTAACCACAAAATTTTCAATTTGTCATCTATTCGGTAGATTGACGGATTAGAAATAATTAATTTGCATCCATCAGTCAATTTGGTAAATGTGAATTGAGCGGATTGACGGATAGATGTGAATCAGTTTAGTGATTTAAAATTTTATAAATTTTCAACATAATTCAACTTGTACACTTCCTCCAAAAAAAGAAAAAAAATATTACAATCAATGACTTTAAAAAATATTACAATTATCACATAGCTTATTCAAAGAAAGAAAGTTTGAAACTTTAAAATATTACTATCACTGCATGTCTTATCCATATATTACAATCACAGTATGTCACATCCACATAAAGTATTATATAAAAGTATTACAATCTGTGGTTCTTAAAATATAAAAACAAATCAAATTACAAAAATTATGAACAAAGCAGTAGTAGAGATTGTATGCCTCTGTATTGTTATATCTATATCTGTTTTTGAAAACAAAAATCAACCAGTATATATCATGTTTTTTATTTATTATTTCTAGAGTTAGTTTTAAAAATAAAAAATATAGATAAATAATACATTTATTTTTTTCAATTTAAAAAATATATTCAAGTTGAAAACTCTTTTTCAATAGAATATATTCAACAGAAAATTTAAACTTTTTTTTAATTGAAAACATAAATAAAATATCTAAACAAATTTAAAACACAAAGTCTTTCAAATTATTAGGAGTGTTCGCGGTTTAACGGTTCGGTTGCGGCCAAAAGAACTTCAAATCCACCATCCGTCTAAAACTAGGTGGATTGAAAAAAAAAATCCGCAATCATTCGCTTGTCATCACACATGTTGCGGATCTTGGGCACACCAGGGGACACTCACAAGCAAAAACACAAGACTTTTAACGTGGTTCGGCAAACCGGCCTACGTCCACGGGAGCGATGTTGTTATATATCAACAAATGGAGGAGATTACACACTCTCAACTTACTGTCTCTCTATATAACACACTCTCTCACACTCTCTGATACACAAACAGAATATAGCTCTCACTAGCTCTCTCTGTTTTGTGCCTCTCTCTCAGCAGTGTGTTTCTCTCTTGCTTGCTATGTTTGCCGTGTATTCAACTCACCATCACCATTCCATTTTATACACCAAAACAGAAGGTGGAGGAGGCCTCATGGGTGTGTTGGCTGCCAGCCCAATATTCTCCTTTGAGCTGCTGTCCAGTTGAAAGCTTTGTCCCACCATGTGAAGACTTCACATGGCCAACTCCATGCTTTCTCCTTTGTTGCTGGCGCATGGCAAGCCTCATGGCTGCCAACTCAAGCCTCATGACTTGCCAACTCATGCCAACCTCTTTTGCCTTCCTTTTACCATGTGGGTTGGCCACCTTTCCATGTGGCTGCCAACTCAGTTTGGGTTGATCTCCTACAAATCACCCCCTCAACCCATATGAGGTGATCCATAATAGCACCCTCTGCCTGGAGTGCCCGGCATCCCCTCACTGGGGTGCCATGCAAAGCTTACTTTGCAACTCTTTGAGATGGCATCTCTCCCTTCCATCCAGTCTTGGAGAGATCTCAATATGTCTCTAATTCAGGAGCAAAAGAAACTTTCTTCCCTGGGACATGCTTTGCTGTCTTGGTCTCTTTGCTCTAAGCTGTCTTTAAAATTGACCGCAATGGCTCCGTCTTGTGCACCTCCGAACTGCCTCCATGCGTTCTTGTACACTTTGGTTGCCATGTCTGCTGGGCCCTATGTCTCTTCTGTGCATGTCTTGTACGTCTTGCCCGGTAAGTGACAGTAGCTCCGTCTGTCACAACCTTCTCCACAAGCCTGTACAGATTCCCCTCCAGTCGTCCATGTAGCATCACCGTATCTCCATGGATGACTTTGAGATTTCCTTTGCTAGATGTGAAGCTATAACCCTTCATGTCTAGCATACTTAAGGAAATTAGATTCTTCTTCAGTCTTGGCACGTGTCGGACTCCATCCAACGTAAAAATTTTTCCATCTTCCATTCTCAGCCGTAATGTTCCCATGCCAACAATCTTACTCACAGTGTTGTTAGCCACTCGAACAATACCTCCATCCTTGGCTTGGTAGGTAGAAAAAAGTTTCTTATCCATGCATATATGATATGTGCTTCCGGAATCTAAGATCCAGTCAGGTTTCGTCATACTCGACGAAACTGTAAATGCATACTCATCCTTAGCATTTACTGCAGCAGCGACATTTGATGAGCTCGCCTGTTCCTTGTGTGCCTTGTCCTCCTTGAGCTTTGCACAGTCTTTTATGAGGTGATCCTCCTGATCACAGTAATAACACTTTCTCCTGAAGCCTAACCTTGATTGCGAACGTCCTCTTGATTTGGATCTACCCCGTCTATCATTGGACCTACCTCTGCCTTGCTCATTTTCTGAGGCAACCATGGCATTTCCTTCTGGGTGTTTGCTACTGCTACCTTCCTGTTTCTTCATCGACTCATGAGAAATGAGCGTAGCAATCACCTCATCCAGTCCAAGAGCATCCTTCCCGTACAATAGAGTTGTCCTGAGATGCTCATATGATGCAGGTAGAGAGACCAACAAGATCATAGCCCTATCTTCCTCCTGGGTCTTGTCTCCAATGGTGTCCAATTCCATTGTGATCCTATTGAACTCGTCCAGATGTTCTGTGAGGTTCGCACCTTCTGGCATTATAAGTGTATATAGCTACCTCTTCAGAGATAACCGGTTTGTCAAAGACTTTAACTTGTACCTCATCTCTAACTTTGCCCATAGCTCCGCCGGATCTACTTCACTGATGACTTCCCGGAGTGTGTTGTTCCCGAGATACAACTGAATTGTACTGTTTGCCAATTCCCTCAACTCCTCCCACTTGTCATCCTTCATGTCTTCCGGTTTGTTGGACTTTTTGAGAAGAGCTTTCACCAGACCTTCTCGTGTTAAAATGTTTTTCACCCTTTGCTGCCACAGGGTAAAGTCATTACTACCATTAAAAGGCTCAATCATGAAACTTGCGCCTTTTCCTGCCATTGTAAATTTCTTCCCTTTTTAAAGAAATTCCGATTTAAGAATCTGACCGTACGGATGGGTCCGGAATATTTCAAATAGTTGGAACGCACTATTGGATCGCCAAAAAACGGACTCCGAATGGCCTAGATCTAGCCAAAACAGTTTCAACGGTTCAGATTTGCTGAATCTGGTGCGCCTGAGAAGCACCAGATAATTCCTCCGGATCGGCTGGTCAACGGCGCAGTCAGCGGCTCGGTCAACGGCGCAGGGGCGCGGTCAACGGCGGCTCAGCGGCGCGGCTTGGCTGGCGGCGCGGCTCCGGCGCGGCTCGGCCTGGTCAGCGGCGCGGTCAACGGCTCGACGGCTCGGCTCGGCTCAGGATGACGTCAGCCTGACGTCAGCTTCACGCGCGCCCCCACTCGTCTTCTTCCTTCGTCGGCGCGTGGGGCGCGTGGGTGAGAGTGGCCTTCACTCTCGATATTCAGGTGGCGCGTGGCGGCGCGTTAGAGCTCCGATTGGCCTGTGGTTTGAAGTTTTGGACTCCTCTCCTCCTGACCTTCCTCCTGGTATGCTCAAAAGTGGATTTCGACCACTTCGAAATCTGGACACTTTCGGAAAAAACTCGATTTTTCTCCACCCGGGCTCTGATACCAATTGTTGCGGATCGTGGGCACACCAGGGGACACTCACAAGCAAAAAACACAAGACTTTTAACGTGGTTCGGCAAACCGGCCTACGTCCACGGGAGCGATGTTGTTATATATCAACAAATGGAGGAGATTACACACTCTCAACTCACTGTCTCTCTATATAACACACTCTCTCACACTCTCTGACAAACAGAAAATAGCTCTCACTAGCTCTCTCTGTTTTGTGCCTCTCTCTCAGCAGTGTGTTTCTCTCTTGTTTGCCGTGTATTCAACTCACCATCACCATTCCATTTTATACACCTTGGAGTAGGTGGGAGTGCCATTGGGTAGCCTCCATGCTTGACTTCGGCAGCCTCCTTCTTTGACATGGTTGGTAGCCTACTTCCTTGTTGACCAACCAAGGTGTGTTCACAAGACAATTTCCCCTTCACATGGGGTGAATTCAACAAATCAGGGAGAGAAGAAGAGGGAGAGGGAGAGGGAGAGGAAGAGGAAGAGGGGCAGAAGAAGAGGGAGAGGAAGAGGAAGAGGGAATGATGTTGCCATCGCCTCCGCCTCTGATTTTTTTTTTCAGATCGATCAAAGCCCTTTTTTTTTCCTGAAAATGTGTTCTGTTGATGATGGTGGTGTTGATGAAGATGGTTGATGATGAAGATGTTCTGTTGATGAAGATGGTTGATTATTTTTATTTTTTTTTCTGGATCTGAAGATGATTGTTGATGATGATGTTGATGAAGATCAGCTGATGATGATGATGTTGTTGATCAGATGATGAGCAACAGAACATCTTCATCCTTTCTTCCTCCTTTCTCGTTCTTCTTTCTTCTTCTTCTTTTTTGATTTTTCTTCTTCCTCTTCTGCGTTATTGGAAAAAAAAAAATTTCAAAACGACGGGGGGGTCGGGGAAGGAAGGTTTCGAGCTAGGTAGCATTACTGAGGAGGCAAACAATCATTACATGTCAATTCAAGATTTAAAATATTTTTATCATAATATCATTTGATTTTGAATTTTAAAATGTGTTTATACTTGTGTATAATGGGTTATTTTTGAAATTTAAAAAATTTTAATACCTAAAATAAAAAGTGAACAAATATTTTGGGACGATCCAAAATGAAAAGGTGGACAAAAAAATGGAATGGAGGGAGTACATTTTTTTTGGAAACATCAATTATCATAATTATACTTTGTGTTTTTTTTTTTTTAAATTATACTTTTTGTGTTAATGAAATTAAAATAATGATAAAATAGGAAATTTATACTATTTTAGTCCATATTTTTTGAAAATTAACCAATATTTTGGGACAATGAAATAAAAAATGAAGGACTAATATTCTGAGAGGAATGGATAAATGTTTTGTAGCTCGAAACATTTTCCCCCGAATGGGCCGATTTTCAGAAACGACATCGTTTTGATTTTGATTTCTTTTTTTTTTTTTTTCTTTCCCTTCCACTACTCGTTTCTCTCTCAAAGGTTGAACCAAACCCAGAGAGAAATAGAGAAGAGAGAAAGAGGAAGATGATGAGGAAGAGAAGAAGACGGTGATGGTGGTGATGGCGGAGGAGGAAGATGTTGATGGCGATGATGATGTGTTGATGATGATGATGTTGCTATTGATGAAGATGTTCGCCGATGATGATGTATTGATGGTGATGATGTTGATGAAGATGTTGTTGTTGATTATTATTATTTCAATTTTTTTTTTTTTTTGAAAATCAACAAAACAGATCAGATCAGATCTGTTTAACAAGTTGATTATAATTTTTGTTTTAACTTCATCTCACATAAACATATCAGATCTGTTAAACATAAATTTGTTCAACATATATTTTTTTTTTTCTAAATCAGATCTGTTCATCATCTTGTTGATCTATTCATCATCTTGCTTCAATTTTATAGTGAGTTTGGTAATTTTTAGAGAGAGAAAATAGAGGAAGAAGATGAAGAGAGGAACGAAGGAAGATTGGTAAATCAAATATGTTGATCATCTTGTTGATCAGATCTGTTCATCATTTTGTTGATTTGTTTATCATCTTGCTTCAATTTTGTTAGAGTGAGTTCTCAAATGTTGAGAGAAAAGAGAGGAACAAGGGAAGATGAAAAAAAAAAAAAAAAAAATTGAAAACTGCGCCATTTTTCATATTCGAGTCATTCGGGGTAGCCAAGTTTCGAGCTACCCAACAGAACTGAGTAAAGAAAATGGTTAAAACGTCAAAAAGTCAATTATTCTTTCAATTTTTTTTGGGGGGGGTCTTTTTATAAGAAATCAAAAAAATCAACTAAAATAATTCACCTTATTTGGTTCTAATTTTTGAATTCAATTTTTTTGAAAATTGTTTTTTTTTTTTTTGTGTGTGTGTTTTTTAAAGTTAATTTTTTTAATATAGTAAATTTTTTGATTTTTGGGATGCACCTAACCTAGATGTACTTAAAAAGTAAAATATTTGTGGAAAAAAATTTAAAAATTAATAAATACATAAGAATACGAAAATGTACTGAATTTTTAATTTGTTTTTCTTGTAATTTTGGTATTTAGTGAAACTTTTTTTAAAAAAATTCACAAATAGTATACTTTTTAAGTATATTTATGTTAGGTGTATCTAAAATTAAAACATTTGCTTCAAATATTAAAAAAAAAAAATCAATAAAAACAAAAATTAGCAAGTCAATGTCACTATAAAGAAATGAAGTCTTATCTCTACTTTTACACACTTTTCATTAAAAAAGAAAAGAAAAGAAAAGAAAAGAGTTAAATAAAATAGCTTAATTCCCAAAATAACTATCAGACGAAAATTTTATTTGGGAAAAATTCACTTTGTTGTGTTAAACCAGTACAATTGTGTCACTTTAATTTTTTGAACTATCAATTTGAATAACTACCCTCTTAAACTATTGATATCAGTTTAATCTATTCTAATTTATTAAAGAAATTAATATTTTTTACATAACAACACCCCTCATAAACTATTGATATTAGTTTAATCTATTCTAAATTATTGACGAATTAATATTTTTTACGAAATAACACTTGGCTTTGGCACATTATAATAGCTAGTTGATTTGGTGGTAAGACCTTTAAATTCCTTGCGCAAAACCTGAGTTCGAGTCTCCATAGACTCATGCTATGGTTGAACCTACTTCTTAGAGTCTAAAGCACGAGGACGCCTTGGCTTTGGCCTTAATGTAGGTGCGGTGGGTTCCTTGTAGATGCACCTTAGGTGCGGTGGGATAATGTTCCCTGACGGGTATATGAAGTAACCTACCTGCATATTTATTTCTATTATCTAAAAAAAAATAACTTTGATCACAACAAATACGTTGATATACTGATAAAAAAACTGGCAGACCAATATAACGTTTCGGAAATATTGTTGGAATAGAAATGTGCACAGAAAAATCAATGTGATTGGAAATTTCACCACGCTCAGAACAAATCTACGTTGTTATTGTAGTTTTTTTTTTTCTTTTTTTTTCTTTTTTTTTTTGGTTTGTGGTGTGTGTGTGTGTACACACGACATTTCTCTTTTCAAATTGTGACAGAATTTGCAGGATCAAATGATAAGGATGCAAGAAAACATCCAGTGGAAGGATCGGATTGGGGGAATAATTGTGGATAAACATGGGTAAATCATTTCAAGCACAATTTAAAGATGTTGATCAAACATCATCAGCTTTATGTGATTATTGCGATTTCATGCCAACTTGCTGTATCCCAATTGCTCCCAACATGATTGTGAGACATGGAAAGGGACTTAACCTTAGCTCCACATGTTACACACCACAGAGAATAAACACTTCATAAAACAACACAACATTTTTTTTTGTTTTTTTTTTCCCTCTCTGTTTTATATACAGCCATCCAAGACTCCAATCTCTGTAAAAGACACTGCTCTCAATTGCCTTTAATGTTGCAGAAGTTAAAAAAAGGAGCTGTTAAAATCAAAAAAGCTCATTTTTCATGCTACGTACATACACAAGTAGGGAAATAATTATGAATAATAAAAATAAATGAGAAATCTCTATCATGAACATAGCCTGGGTAAGGATCTAGCATTACTACCGCTTGACAATCTTGATTTCATGATCTTTGTCATTTGGGTTTGCATTTTTTTACAGGCTTTCTCCAATTCCAGCACCCTCCATTGCATACCTTGCAAATGTGATCTGAGCTTCTCATTCTCAGCCGAGAGATCAAGCTTTCCGGCATAAAGCACAACTTGTTCACAGGCGTCATCTCCCTTGGTATCAATGTCCACAGAACTACATGGCGAGTCGATAAATGATTTTGATTGGTCGGTCACTGGGAGCAAGCTTTTGAGCTTGCCATGCTGAGAGATGAGAGCTTGGGCAGCCGATTTTGAGGGGAATTTTTCATTTTGAGCAAGGTGGTTGAAAGCTTCTGGGGAGAGCTTCTCGTAATTCAGCCCATAACAGACATTTATTTTTTCCTCTTCAGATAAACCAGCATGGACCTGTACCAGGACACATGCAGTGAAAATAATTAAAACAAGATCTAGAGATATATATTATATAATAAAAAAGATTACAAACAATTCAAGGTCATTTAATGCAAATTAAGAGGCAAGAGTAATTAATACCTCTAGATACATGTCGATGGCATGGTAGATTGCATCAAAAGAGTCTCTGGAAGAATCGGGCAGGGCCACAACTAGAGCTGACATCTTTGATGGTCTCAAACAAGGATCTGGTGCTACTTCTGCTATGTACAAGTCCATCAAGCTAGCAACTTTCTTCAATTGTACCAATGGTATGCGACATAGTCCTTTGCCAAGAAATGACTTCAAAAACCTTAGGACCAGATTTATGTCATATAGATAATTTGCCCCTGTTGGGGATGGAACGAGCAGATTATCTAGCGTTGCTTGATCGATCTGTGAACCAATCATACTCTCTAACTTGTTCTTGCAGCATTTGCTTATGTTTAAATTCAAAGCAACTCTAAGAATCCCAAATAAGCTCTTGTAAGAAATCATGCTCCAATCTAGAGAATAGAGCGTATTGACTATAGTCTCGGTGATTATGCGCTTCTCATCGGATGTTGCAAGAATAAACCTTGACTTCTGGTAATAAAAGAGAAACCTACCTATGATGGCATGGTCGAATTTCTTCAAAACAAGTGATTTTGTTACTATTTCAATCAAATTAGGATTCAAAGCCACAAGATCTTCAAACCACCATGTTGCTCGAAAGAAGCCATTTTTGAAGCTTTCAGTGCTTCTAGTGTCACAAGAAAACCGAATCACAGAGCTATCAGGTGAAGAAGTAGATGGACATGGACTCGTTTCGCTGGCCAATGCTATCCTTCCAACTAGAGAATCCAAGCATTTTTTAAATACACCAGAAGAATTCGCAACGGGAAGCAAATCTTGACACTGCTTCAAAGCTAACAAAAGCTCTGACCATGTCCAGTACCTGATCTCATCTAGAGATTTCTCAGTTTGCTCGAGTAAATTGGGGGTTTTGGAGACAGATTTGTTCATTTCCATGAAATATGCAATGCAGTGTAAGAGAGAAAGGTTTAAGGGATTTATCTCAAATTTTCCGTTGTAGCAAAACCTTGTCATAAGCTCAAAACTCTCTGCCCCTCCTGGGAAGTCATGGAATATCACTTTCAGACTCCGTGTCGCACTCGTTGATTTACCGAATAATTTACTTATTCTACCCGAATAAGAAGATAATATTTTCTGCAAATATTCATTAGCCAACAGTGTTAAACAAAAAACAAAAAAAACAAAGACAAAAAAACAAAAAAAAAACAAAAACACAAAAACACAAAAACAAAGATAAACTATCCAAGCACAATCAAGAGCTAATTCAAAAAGAAAATGGAAAAAGGAATTAGAAGGCAATACATTATTGAGTAAGGTAGAAAAACATGGAAGGCAAAGGAACAAACTCAAGCTAAATAACTAATGGTAATCAAGGCAATATATAATATAAGACAACCCTCAATCACTTTCAAATTGGAACCTTTCAGTACTTAAAACCCAACAAAGGCATTGAATTTAGCAAACCAAAAAATGGGATGAAAAGGGGAATCTGTACCAATGTCTGCAAAAGAATGATGAGAGGTCGTTATAGGCAATAAATTGTTGAGGGGACTCATTGAAAGATGTCTGCTGATATTCCCAGCAAAGGAGGGAAAGAACAGTAATAACCATATGCCACTCTTAAAAGGAGTGAAAGAAGCAAATAAAGTTATGAAAATTTAAAACCCATAACAATATCAATAAATGAGTGTAGAGCCAAAAGTAGGATGCTAATTACTAAACCTATCAATGGTTGTGAAAGATCCATTTTAGTATATTTTTATTTAAAATTGAAAAACAATTGTAGACCATGATATTTTGGATTTTAAAGTTGTGTTGTAATCTTAGGAACTGAAAAAAACAAAACCAAAAAAAAGGTATGTCCATCGCAACTATGAAACAGAGAGGATTAAGTGTTCAATATGTGGAAATGGTAAAGACAATTGACTGAGATAGACGAGAACTAAAATCCGAAAAAAGTTAGCCCCACATTGCTGCAAAATAGGGGCAAATATGGTTGATAGAATAAAAACAAAATAATTAAATGAAAATAACTTCCAATATTGAAAAAGTCAAATCACAAGAAGATGTGAAGAAACAAAGAACTGTTAAGGCAAGAAATTCTACATTTCCTAGAAAAAAGACTAGAATGTGTGAGAAGTACAATTGAAATAATTATGTACAATGCATTGGGTGGCTGAGAAAATGCAGTAAAAAGAAAGGAAAAAAAGATTTTTTCAATCTTATGTTCAAGAGTTTCCAAAAGATGAGAAGGTTGTTCCAGCTAAAGCCAAATTGGGTTCAGTAGAGGATAGATTTTGTTTTCTAGGGACCCAAAAAAATAAAATAAAATAAAGCTTTCTTTCCCCAACGTTTTCGCAGCAACCAAACAGAGCAGAACAGAAGAATTAATTACCCGTGATAGAAGTTCGTCACAGAAGACAAAACCAAACTATAATGAACAAATTAATGTAGAAGAATACAATTTGGGGACAGAAACAAAACAGAAACAGTTTCTTCACAAAGACAAAGTAGAAGTGTAAGCTAAGAACAGAGAGAATTTACCTTGTCTACAATGAAAATCTCTTCTCCATTGACATCCACTTCAAGATCACAAGAGACATCCATGACCCAAATAAAGAAATCCAAAACCCACAAATTAGGAATCTTTTATAGGAAACCGAATCCAAAAAAAATTATATAACAAGATCAACAACCCAAATGAGACAGAGATGTGAGGAGAGAGAATGAGAAATCATATTCTGATTGATGCAATAAGACAAACAGAAAGAGGTAGTCTCTGCTTCTGCAAATGCTTTTTAGTCAATTGGTGCACAAGATATGTGGGTTTTTCAACTGGCGTAGAGAGAGAGAGAGAGAGAGAGAGAGAGTATGTGTGAAGCAACGAGAGGTGTATGAGGACAGAGAAAACACACGCATCTATAACACATAAAAAACTAAGAGAGATCAGAACTCAACAAACAAGTATTGTATTGATACATTAAAGAAAACAAGAGTTGTTCATTGCCCACTAATCTCACTCTCTGACATTCCTGCAAAAATAATAATAACAATAAAATAAAAAATAAAATATTAATATAGTAATATTTGTGGAAAGTTGTGAAAAACCTTAATCTTGGAACACAAGTTTTTATTATTTTATATTTTTTTTTTGGGTTTGCTTTTCTCCTTATGAAATCATTCTAGGATGGGTAGCGAATATATTGATCCGCTTAAACTGATTAAATTGAATTGTTTTGTTACATTTTGGACGAATGTGTGATGATAAGTATATTACTTTTTTTTTTAATTCATCTAGTTTTGGACGAATGATAGATTTAAGACTCATTTGGCCGCAACTGAATAGCAAAATCGCGAGCACCTCTAATAATTTGTAAGACTTTGTGCCTTCAATTTGTTTAGATATTTTATTTGTATTTTCAATTAAAAAAGAGTTTAAATATTTTGATGAATATATTCGGTTGAAAAAGAGTTTTCAACTTGAATATATTTTTTGAATTGAAAAAAATAAATATATTATTTATCTATATTTTTTGATTTTTAAATCCAACTCTAAAAATAATTAATAAAAAAAAGATAATATATGTTGGTTGGTTTTTGTTTTAAAAAACAGATATAGATGTAACAATACAAATGCATACAATCTCTATTGCTACACTGTTCATGGTTTTGGTGGTTTGAATTATTTTATATTTTAAGAACCACATATTGTAATACTTTATATGGATGAGACATGTTGTGAATCACCAAATTGTAGTTTATTTATTTTTTTTGCAGCTACATTATTAAATTATTAAAATTTGACTATATTTACGTTTTTTTTTATACATAGAAAATCATTAATACAATCAAAACAAATAATTTATATAATGTAAGAGAGATACCGCTATAGTAATCTTTACAATTTATGAGTGAAAATAAAATAAAAAAAGTAAGATTTTATATTATTTGGATATATAATATATATTCAATACGATTTAATAATCTAAATTACTTTAATATCATGTAATGACTAATAATTTATATTTATATATATATATATATATCTTTAATGTTTTTATATATCTATACATGTATAATTCGGGTTTCGGGTTGCTCAGATTGTTTAATATCTTTGCTTAAGTCCGCTCAAATTTAATTTGGGTTTCTGAATTTTTATTCAAGCCCGTACCGAATTTGAAAATATCTTATCCAAGCACTAAAAAAATTCGGTTTGGGTTCGGGTTGCTCAGGTTGAGCCTGCCCAAGTTGTACCCCTAGCTGTGATTGTAATATATGGATGAGACATGCAATGATTGTAATATTCTAAAATTTTAAACTTGCTTTCTTTAGATGAGACATATAGTGATTGTAATACTTTTTTAAGTCATTAACTGCAATGCTATTTTTTTTTTGAAGAAGTGCATAAGTTGAACTATGTTGAAAATTTATAAAATTTTAAACCGCTAGACCGATTCGTATCCATCCATCAATCTGTTCAATCCACATTCGCTGAATTGACAGACATATGTGGATTGATTTTCTTTAATTCACCAATCTGGCGGACAGATGACATATTGGAGGTTCCGCGGCCGCAACCGACCTACGTCCACCTCTTAGCTATCGTTTGACATAAGTTAAAATGAGATTGATGAGCTAAAATAATTATGAAAAGATAAAATAAACTAACGTTAATAAGATAAGGATTACTTTAAAAAGTTTGTTAAAAACTGATTTTTTAGATTTTAAAAAAAATATATGTAAAAAAATAGAGAGGTGATGTAACCCAAAACAGATTAAAAGTCAAAAATTAGCTTTTAACCATATTTCGAATTTGACCTATAATGTTATATTCAAACCATAATCGTTTTATTTTTCTCTCATAAAAGTTAAAAAACTCAAAAAATTCAATCCAAACAAGATTTTTTTAGCGTTAAGCTAAAATAACAAAAAAAAATCAAAAAGTTAAATCACATCCCAAATAAAACCTATTTCGTTTTCATTTTCATTTTTGCACGTTTGTGTATCTAATCAAGAAATAAGGTGGATACAATATGCGTTTTATAATTAAAAAAATAATATAATTTTATATTTTTTGATCATAATTTAAAAAAATATCATAGCAAAATACAATATCAGATATAACTAAATAACTTATAAATAATAATTACAATAATATCATAATTAAAATAATAATAATATAACCAAATGGGCATATAATACACCTTTTCCAAGATTATTTATATTAGAATTTCCTATAGTTACCCTTAATGCCCATCCGTTTAGGGTTCGGTAACTTGTGATGAGCTTATTTTTTGGTCAATTTTGATATTTAAATTGATCATTTTTAAGATTTTATTGAATAGAATATTTATATAAAATATATAAATAATTAAATAGTAATAATTATATGTTTCAGTATTACAAAAATCAAATAATTATCCTTAAAATTATATTTATTATTCAAATGGCTAGATTCAACTAGTTTCTCAACGTAGATGACTAGATTGAAGGAATCTAATCCCTTTGTTTAACTCTCTTCATGCAGCATACAATCACATTTATTTATTTGAAGAAGACAATCAAATCATTGGTTAATTTAAGTATTATTTGCCACAAATTAAATAAATATGCTTATTTGAGTCACATCACTTTTATATTTTTTTATACATCTTTCTTAAAAAGAAAAAAATATACTTATGTATATCATTCCAAGCAATATTTAGTGGGTGTTTGGAAAGTTAGCTATTTTAATAGACTATTTTAGTTTTTGACTATTTTAGTAGACTAAAATTTTTGTATTTAAGAAGATGATTAATTTTTTTTTTTATAATTAGATGTGATGTTTATGAGAAAAAAAAAATGAAGTGATTATAAATTTAATTTGATATTTTGTCTTTTTAATTATTTTAATCTATTTTATTTTTTATGAATTTAGATAAAAAAAAAATAGTCCAAAATCCACTTGCCAAACAGGCTCTTAATGACTGAGGTTAACTATTTTGGACTCACTAGTCCCACTAAAAGGTACTGTATATGCACTCTAAAAATAAAGGGAAACTACACTGCAACTTATGAAATTAAAAATATTTAGGATAAAGTATATTTATTATTTTTGACGTTTATAAGAAATTTTAATATAATTATATTCACTTCTTTTAAAATTTTAATTTACATAATAATTAGGTTCTTTTTTTAATATTTCGTTAGTCATATGATAAATTCATTTATTTTCAACTAAAATATATATTCATTTTTATTTATTTGAGTGTCTACCCACCATTTGTGTTAGTTTCAGACACTTTAATTTTAATAAAAAAGTTGTTAGTATAATTATGTTAAAAGTGTAGAATTTATTATATTTTTTCTAAACTGCATGGAAGGTAAGTGTAATTTATCCAAATATTTAATAAAAGGTGAAATGCAAGTTTTTAGTATGTTGAAATTTTTTTTATCATCCAAGATCTTCACAATTTTACAATTATGTACCCCATTTACCATTGAGTTGTAATTTATTTAAAAATAAAAATAAATGTCAACTCTTTGTTGATTCAAAATTTCTTAAAATGACGATAATGTTGCCCTTACTAGATAGTGTGCATCAGGTTACTAGTGAATTCGCCGTTAAGATACAACAAAGTTGATTGATAACATTAGAGAGTTTAAAAATATCGACAAAGGTCTCAGAAAGAGTTATCTTTTCCGTTTAACATAGTCTACCGATCCTGAAAACAGTTCAGGTAGATGTAAGGTTTAGTGGCTCGAAAAGCTTTCCAAAGGACATAAGGAAAGTTCTGAAAAACAATAAAAAGTTAACTCATTTTATTTTTGAAAATTCTCTAACAGTCTTAAATGGATGACCTCTTTGTTTTCCTTTAGAAACGAAACACAAATTTGGCCTACTCGTGATGATGATTGGTGCGTGGGCATGTTAGATTCAAGTTTGGCCTAAATGGATGAATTGACTTCTAATCAAACAGATGTATGCATCGTGAAACAAACAACACCTTTCCTTTTTGTTTTTAAAATAAAGAGAACTTCACAATTTAGTTAGATGATGGAAATGGATGAACACTACAAAGAAAGTAAACTCACTATACAAGAAACAGTAAAAATTACAAATCTAAAATGTGCTTAAAACTACTTGTAAACTGCAGAAAATTAAGCTAATGAAGCTAAAATCGAGGATAAGGCGTTGATTCATGAATAAACTGAGATTGAAGATACCGATTAAAATTAAATTGATTGTATTTATGGTGACATTTTGTCATGCCTTCAATTCTCGTATATATGGTTGCTATTGAAAATTTATCTGATCTTGAACCTGCTTTTGTGTGTTCAACCAAATTCTGCCACCCCTTATACTCTCTCGTCACTATCAACTCTACTCCTCACATTTTTTTAGAATGTTTTTACCATGAGCAATCACCTACAACTTGAGATAACCACCAAAGTTCTTGAAAGGCCTTTAAATCTTGTCATGCGTGTTTCTCTAAATTTTTAGTTGTCCCCCCGAATGTAAAATATTGGGGTCTTTTGGGAAGAAAAAAAGAAGGCAGCTTTTAGTTTTTTACTTATTTTGAATCACATCACCTCTCATATTTTTTACTCAAAAAAAGACAATAGATTCAAAAAGTCAAAAAACCAGCTTTTACCAACTTTCCAAAAACCAGGTTATATGAATTAAGCTAATAGATGTGCTCATCAATAAAGTTTGGGTCCTTGACAAGTGTCCTAAATCATGGTTAAGTCTCTTTCCACGTTTATAGTTGTCTTGCAATTATAACTCGAGAGAAAATAATACTAGTTGTCCTGCTTAGACTCAAATTCACATCACAACCATTACACCCAGTGATTTAAGTTTTTAATCATACCCGCTTAGAACTTCTTCTTCCTTCAAACAAAGAAACAAACAAACAAACAAAAAAAATTATTTACTTCCACATGGAAACCTTCCGTTGGTCATTCCGATTTTGGTACAACAATGCACGAACTGATTTCCCTTGCAATTCATGTCAAATCAATAATCAATCGTGAATCTTATTGTTCTTTTCTTATCAATACAAATTTATCATTCCAACAACTAATACCAACTAGGAACACATGAAAAGAAAAGAACCAAAAATGAAAAAATAAACTCAATACAACAAAACCCCAATAGTGGGAAGAAACAATCAATCCTTTACCTGACGTCTCAACAAGAATGCAAAAGTGGTAAACTGAATTGGTTCTTATTATACTCTTCAAATTATTCTAATCTATTACCTAATCAATTCAAGCCAAATTAAAAACTATTAATGGTGGTTCCTGTGTTTTGATTCTTGTGTCATTTTAGTCCTTATAATTTCAATTGGTTTGATTTTGCCTTTGAATTTATGAATTTGTCTCAATTTGGCCCAATTGGTTATAACTCTTAACATTTCTTCAAGAAAAATATGTACATAGATATTACGTGTCATATTTTTAAAAGCGAAATTATAAATTTTATAATTTAGTTAGTTAATCTCAAATAATTTAGTGATAAATTTTCTTAAAAAAACACTAATGATTTTATTAATTAGACCAAATTGATGCAAAATCCAAAATTCAAGATCAAAACTGAGTTAATTGAAGTGTAGCGACCAAAATAATACAATGAGTAAAATATAGAGACTAGGTGTAAATTGTTATTATCTGTGTCGAAAGTATTATCGTCACAAATAATGAGGGATGAAGGGTTACTGAGTTGTGTCTCAATTTGAGATTTATTATGGGTTTATTTTTATGATCTAAACCGTTTATTTTGTAGGGTTCGTTAAATACTTCATGCTTACCAAAAATCTTATTAATTAGATATCAATAACTATATGATCGAGTTACATTTATCAAAAAAAGAAATTAATTAAATAAACAAACAATAAGTTTTTCTTTTGAGAAATAACATAAAAATTATGCCATCCGATCGCATAGTTATTAATATCCGGTAAATATAATTTGTGGTAGGCATAAAGTACTCAACGAACCCTACAAAATGAAAGGTTTGAATGATAAAAATAAGCTCATAATAAACATCAAATTGAAGCACAACAGTCATGTCCAATAACAAGGCTTTGATTATGAAGAATTTGGTTCAATTTATGAAGAGGTATTGGTTGTCTCAATGTGGTTGAGGTTATAAGCAAAATGGTACTGCTATACTCAAAGTAGTATGCCATATGCTTGGTAATAATTTTTTTTTTAAAGTTTATTTAGCATAAAAGTGGTGGACGTTATACAAAATTAATTTTCTTAGTGAGAGGGTAATTGTAAACAAATTGGGCCGAGCTAGGAAGAGTCTTCTTTGGGAGTTGGACCGCGTAATGGGCCGAGATAAGGGCTGGTGTAGCTCGGTCTTAGGCCAAGAAGACATCTCATATTTTGGGTTTGGGCCGAACTATGGACCGAGGTATCGGTAGAAAGAGGACCGAGCTAAACGATAGCTCTGCAAAGCCTAGCCCGAGGTGCCTCCACTGGCCAAGACTGAGGAGGACCGGGCTAGGCGGCATCTCGGCAAAGCCTAGCCCGAGGTGCCTCCACTGGCCAAGACTGAGGAGGACCGGGCTAGGCGGCATCTCGGCAAAGCCTAGCCCGAGGTGCCTCCACTGGCCAAGACTGAGGAGGACCGGGCTAGGCGGCATCTCGGCAAAGCCTAGCCCGAGGTGCCTCCACTGGCCAAGACTGAGGAGGACCGGGCTAGGCGGCATCTCGGCAAAGCCTAGCCCGAGGTGCCTCCACTGGCCAAGACTGAGGAGGACCGGGCTAGGCGGCATCTCGGCAAAGCCTAGCCCGAGGTGCCTCCACTGGCCAAGACTGAGGAGGACCGGGCTAGGCGGCATCTCGGCAAAGCCTAGCCCGAGGTGCCTCCACTGGCCAAGACTGAGGAGGACCGGGCTAGGCGGCATCTCGGCAAAGCCTAGCCCGAGGTGCCTCCACTGGCCAAGACTGAGGAGGACCGGGCTAGGCGGCATCTCGGCAAAGCCTAGCCCGAGGTGCCTCCACTGGCCAAGACTGAGGAGGACCGGGCTAGGCGGCATCTCGGCAAAGCCTAGCCCGAGGTGCCTCCACTGGCCAAGACTGAGGAGGACCGGGCTAGGCGGCATCTCGGCAAAGCCTAGCCCGAGGTGCCTCCACTGGCCAAGACTGAGGAGGACCGGGCTAGGCGGCATCTCGGCAAAGCCTAGCCCGAGGTGCCTCCACTGGCCAAGACTGAGGAGGACCGGGCTAGGCGGCATCTCGGCAAAGCCTAGCCCGAGGTGCCTCCACTGGCCAAGACTGAGGAGGACCGGGCTAGGCGGCATCTCGGCAAAGCCTAGCCCGAGGTGCCTCCACTGGCCAAGACTGAGGAGGACCGGGCTAGGCGGCATCTCGGCAAAGCCTAGCCCGAGGTGCCTCCACTGGCCAAGACTGAGGAGGACCGGGCTAGGCGGCATCTCGGCAAAGCCTAGCCCGAGGTGCCTCCACTGGCCAAGACTGAGGAGGACCGGGCTAGGCGGCATCTCGGCAAAGCCTAGCCCGAGGTGCCTCCACTGGCCAAGACTGAGGAGGACCGGGCTAGGCGGCATCTCGGCAAAGCCTAGCCCGAGGTGCCTCCACTGGCCAAGACTGAGGAGGACCGGGCTAGGCGGCATCTCGGCAAAGCCTAGCCCGAGGTGCCTCCACTGGCCAAGACTGAGGAGGACCGGGCTAGGCGGCATCTCGGCAAAGCCTAGCCCGAGGTGCCTCCACTGGCCAAGACTGAGGAGGACCGGGCTAGGCGGCATCTCGGCAAAGCCTAGCCCGAGGTGCCTCCACTGGCCAAGACTGAGGAGGACCGGGCTAGGCGGCATCTCGGCAAAGCCTAGCCCGAGGTGCCTCCACTGGCCAAGACTGAGGAGGACCGGGCTAGGCGGCATCTCGGCAAAGCCTAGCCCGAGGTGCCTCCACTGGCCAAGACTGAGGAGGACCGGGCTAGGCGGCATCTCGGCAAAGCCTAGCCCGAGGTGCCTCCACTGGCCAAGACTGAGGAGGACCGGGCTAGGCGGCATCTCGGCAAAGCCTAGCCCGAGGTGCCTCCACTGGCCAAGACTGAGGAGGACCGGGCTAGGCGGCATCTCGGCAAAGCCTAGCCCGAGGTGCCTCCACTGGCCAAGACTGAGGAGGACCGGGCTAGGCGGCATCTCGGCAAAGCCTAGCCCGAGGTGCCTCCACTGGCCAAGACTGAGGAGGACCGGGCTAGGCGGCATCTCGGCAAAGCCTAGCCCGAGGTGCCTCCACTGGCCAAGACTGAGGAGGACCGGGCTAGGCGGCATCTCGGCAAAGCCTAGCCCGAGGTGCCTCCACTGGCCAAGACTGAGGAGGACCGGGCTAGGCGGCATCTCGGCAAAGCCTAGCCCGAGGTGCCTCCACTGGCCAAGACTGAGGAGGACCGGGCTAGGCGGCATCTCGGCAAAGCCTAGCCCGAGGTGCCTCCACTGGCCAAGACTGAGGAGGACCGGGCTAGGCGGCATCTCGGCAAAGCCTAGCCCGAGGTGCCTCCACTGGCCAAGACTGAGGAGGACCGGGCTAGGCGGCATCTCGGCAAAGCCTAGCCCGAGGTGCCTCCACTGGCCAAGACTGAGGAGGACCGGGCTAGGCGGCATCTCGGCAAAGCCTAGCCCGAGGTGCCTCCACTGGCCAAGACTGAGGAGGACCGGGCTAGGCGGCATCTCGGCAAAGCCTAGCCCGAGGTGCCTCCACTGGCCAAGACTGAGGAGGACCGGGCTAGGCGGCATCTCGGCAAAGCCTAGCCCGAGGTGCCTCCACTGGCCAAGACTGAGGAGGACCGGGCTAGGCGGCATCTCGGCAAAGCCTAGCCCGAGGTGCCTCCACTGGCCAAGACTGAGGAGGACCGGGCTAGGCGGCATCTCGGCAAAGCCTAGCCCGAGGTGCCTCCACTGGCCAAGACTGAGGAGGACCGGGCTAGGCGGCATCTCGGCAAAGCCTAGCCCGAGGTGCCTCCACTGGCCAAGACTGAGGAGGACCGGGCTAGGCGGCATCTCGGCAAAGCCTAGCCCGAGGTGCCTCCACTGGCCAAGACTGAGGAGGACCGGGCTAGGCGGCATCTCGGCAAAGCCTAGCCCGAGGTGCCTCCACTGGCCAAGACTGAGGAGGACCGGGCTAGGCGGCATCTCGGCAAAGCCTAGCCCGAGGTGCCTCCACTGGCCAAGACTGAGGAGGACCGGGCTAGGCGGCATCTCGGCAAAGCCTAGCCCGAGGTGCCTCCACTGGCCAAGACTGAGGAGGACCGGGCTAGGCGGCATCTCGGCAAAGCCTAGCCCGAGGTGCCTCCACTGGCCAAGACTGAGGAGGACCGGGCTAGGCGGCATCTCGGCAAAGCCTAGCCCGAGGTGCCTCCACTGGCCAAGACTGAGGAGGACCGGGCTAGGCGGCATCTCGGCAAAGCCTAGCCCGAGGTGCCTCCACTGGCCAAGACTGAGGAGGACCGGGCTAGGCGGCATCTCGGCAAAGCCTAGCCCGAGGTGCCTCCACTGGCCAAGACTGAGGAGGACCGGGCTAGGCGGCATCTCGGCAAAGCCTAGCCCGAGGTGCCTCCACTGGCCAAGACTGAGGAGGACCGGGCTAGGCGGCATCTCGGCAAAGCCTAGCCCGAGGTGCCTCCACTGGCCAAGACTGAGGAGGACCGGGCTAGGCGGCATCTCGGCAAAGCCTAGCCCGAGGTGCCTCCACTGGCCAAGACTGAGGAGGACCGGGCTAGGCGGCATCTCGGCAAAGCCTAGCCCGAGGTGCCTCCACTGGCCAAGACTGAGGAGGACCGGGCTAGGCGGCATCTCGGCAAAGCCTAGCCCGAGGTGCCTCCACTGGCCAAGACTGAGGAGGACCGGGCTAGGCGGCATCTCGGCAAAGCCTAGCCCGAGGTGCCTCCACTGGCCAAGACTGAGGAGGACCGGGCTAGGCGGCATCTCGGCAAAGCCTAGCCCGAGGTGCCTCCACTGGCCAAGACTGAGGAGGACCGGGCTAGGCGGCATCTCGGCAAAGCCTAGCCCGAGGTGCCTCCACTGGCCAAGACTGAGGAGGACCGGGCTAGGCGGCATCTCGGCAAAGCCTAGCCCGAGGTGCCTCCACTGGCCAAGACTGAGGAGGACCGGGCTAGGCGGCATCTCGGCAAAGCCTAGCCCGAGGTGCCTCCACTGGCCAAGACTGAGGAGGACCGGGCTAGGCGGCATCTCGGCAAAGCCTAGCCCGAGGTGCCTCCACTGGCCAAGACTGAGGAGGACCGGGCTAGGCGGCATCTCGGCAAAGCCTAGCCCGAGGTGCCTCCACTGGCCAAGACTGAGGAGGACCGGGCTAGGCGGCATCTCGGCAAAGCCTAGCCCGAGGTGCCTCCACTGGCCAAGACTGAGGAGGACCGGGCTAGGCGGCATCTCGGCAAAGCCTAGCCCGAGGTGCCTCCACTGGCCAAGACTGAGGAGGACCGGGCTAGGCGGCATCTCGGCAAAGCCTAGCCCGAGGTGCCTCCACTGGCCAAGACTGAGGAGGACCGGGCTAGGCGGCATCTCGGCAAAGCCTAGCCCGAGGTGCCTCCACTGGCCAAGACTGAGGAGGACCGGGCTAGGCGGCATCTCGGCAAAGCCTAGCCCGAGGTGCCTCCACTGGCCAAGACTGAGGAGGACCGGGCTAGGCGGCATCTCGGCAAAGCCTAGCCCGAGGTGCCTCCACTGGCCAAGACTGAGGAGGACCGGGCTAGGCGGCATCTCGGCAAAGCCTAGCCCGAGGTGCCTCCACTGGCCAAGACTGAGGAGGACCGGGCTAGGCGGCATCTCGGCAAAGCCTAGCCCGAGGTGCCTCCACTGGCCAAGACTGAGGAGGACCGGGCTAGGCGGCATCTCGGCAAAGCCTAGCCCGAGGTGCCTCCACTGGCCAAGACTGAGGAGGACCGGGCTAGGCGGCATCTCGGCAAAGCCTAGCCCGAGGTGCCTCCACTGGCCAAGACTGAGGAGGACCGGGCTAGGCGGCATCTCGGCAAAGCCTAGCCCGAGGTGCCTCCACTGGCCAAGACTGAGGAGGACCGGGCTAGGCGGCATCTCGGCAAAGCCTAGCCCGAGGTGCCTCCACTGGCCAAGACTGAGGAGGACCGGGCTAGGCGGCATCTCGGCAAAGCCTAGCCCGAGGTGCCTCCACTGGCCAAGACTGAGGAGGACCGGGCTAGGCGGCATCTCGGCAAAGCCTAGCCCGAGGTGCCTCCACTGGCCAAGACTGAGGAGGACCGGGCTAGGCGGCATCTCGGCAAAGCCTAGCCCGAGGTGCCTCCACTGGCCAAGACTGAGGAGGACCGGGCTAGGCGGCATCTCGGCAAAGCCTAGCCCGAGGTGCCTCCACTGGCCAAGACTGAGGAGGACCGGGCTAGGCGGCATCTCGGCAAAGCCTAGCCCGAGGTGCCTCCACTGGCCAAGACTGAGGAGGACCGGGCTAGGCGGCATCTCGGCAAAGCCTAGCCCGAGGTGCCTCCACTGGCCAAGACTGAGGAGGACCGGGCTAGGCGGCATCTCGGCAAAGCCTAGCCCGAGGTGCCTCCACTGGCCAAGACTGAGGAGGACCGGGCTAGGCGGCATCTCGGCAAAGCCTAGCCCGAGGTGCCTCCACTGGCCAAGACTGAGGAGGACCGGGCTAGGCGGCATCTCGGCAAAGCCTAGCCCGAGGTGCCTCCACTGGCCAAGACTGAGGAGGACCGGGCTAGGCGGCATCTCGGCAAAGCCTAGCCCGAGGTGCCTCCACTGGCCAAGACTGAGGAGGACCGGGCTAGGCGGCATCTCGGCAAAGCCTAGCCCGAGGTGCCTCCACTGGCCAAGACTGAGGAGGACCGGGCTAGGCGGCATCTCGGCAAAGCCTAGCCCGAGGTGCCTCCACTGGCCAAGACTGAGGAGGACCGGGCTAGGCGGCATCTCGGCAAAGCCTAGCCCGAGGTGCCTCCACTGGCCAAGACTGAGGAGGACCGGGCTAGGCGGCATCTCGGCAAAGCCTAGCCCGAGGTGCCTCCACTGGCCAAGACTGAGGAGGACCGGGCTAGGCGGCATCTCGGCAAAGCCTAGCCCGAGGTGCCTCCACTGGCCAAGACTGAGGAGGACCGGGCTAGGCGGCATCTCGGCAAAGCCTAGCCCGAGGTGCCTCCACTGGCCAAGACTGAGGAGGACCGGGCTAGGCGGCATCTCGGCAAAGCCTAGCCCGAGGTGCCTCCACTGGCCAAGACTGAGGAGGACCGGGCTAGGCGGCATCTCGGCAAAGCCTAGCCCGAGGTGCCTCCACTGGCCAAGACTGAGGAGGACCGGGCTAGGCGGCATCTCGGCAAAGCCTAGCCCGAGGTGCCTCCACTGGCCAAGACTGAGGAGGACCGGGCTAGGCGGCATCTCGGCAAAGCCTAGCCCGAGGTGCCTCCACTGGCCAAGACTGAGGAGGACCGGGCTAGGCGGCATCTCGGCAAAGCCTAGCCCGAGGTGCCTCCACTGGCCAAGACTGAGGAGGACCGGGCTAGGCGGCATCTCGGCAAAGCCTAGCCCGAGGTGCCTCCACTGGCCAAGACTGAGGAGGACCGGGCTAGGCGGCATCTCGGCAAAGCCTAGCCCGAGGTGCCTCCACTGGCCAAGACTGAGGAGGACCGGGCTAGGCGGCATCTCGGCAAAGCCTAGCCCGAGGTGCCTCCACTGGCCAAGACTGAGGAGGACCGGGCTAGGCGGCATCTCGGCAAAGCCTAGCCCGAGGTGCCTCCACTGGCCAAGACTGAGGAGGACCGGGCTAGGCGGCATCTCGGCAAAGCCTAGCCCGAGGTGCCTCCACTGGCCAAGACTGAGGAGGACCGGGCTAGGCGGCATCTCGGCAAAGCCTAGCCCGAGGTGCCTCCACTGGCCAAGACTGAGGAGGACCGGGCTAGGCGGCATCTCGGCAAAGCCTAGCCCGAGGTGCCTCCACTGGCCAAGACTGAGGAGGACCGGGCTAGGCGGCATCTCGGCAAAGCCTAGCCCGAGGTGCCTCCACTGGCCAAGACTGAGGAGGACCGGGCTAGGCGGCATCTCGGCAAAGCCTAGCCCGAGGTGCCTCCACTGGCCAAGACTGAGGAGGACCGGGCTAGGCGGCATCTCGGCAAAGCCTAGCCCGAGGTGCCTCCACTGGCCAAGACTGAGGAGGACCGGGCTAGGCGGCATCTCGGCAAAGCCTAGCCCGAGGTGCCTCCACTGGCCAAGACTGAGGAGGACCGGGCTAGGCGGCATCTCGGCAAAGCCTAGCCCGAGGTGCCTCCACTGGCCAAGACTGAGGAGGACCGGGCTAGGCGGCATCTCGGCAAAGCCTAGCCCGAGGTGCCTCCACTGGCCAAGACTGAGGAGGACCGGGCTAGGCGGCATCTCGGCAAAGCCTAGCCCGAGGTGCCTCCACTGGCCAAGACTGAGGAGGACCGGGCTAGGCGGCATCTCGGCAAAGCCTAGCCCGAGGTGCCTCCACTGGCCAAGACTGAGGAGGACCGGGCTAGGCGGCATCTCGGCAAAGCCTAGCCCGAGGTGCCTCCACTGGCCAAGACTGAGGAGGACCGGGCTAGGCGGCATCTCGGCAAAGCCTAGCCCGAGGTGCCTCCACTGGCCAAGACTGAGGAGGACCGGGCTAGGCGGCATCTCGGCAAAGCCTAGCCCGAGGTGCCTCCACTGGCCAAGACTGAGGAGGACCGGGCTAGGCGGCATCTCGGCAAAGCCTAGCCCGAGGTGCCTCCACTGGCCAAGACTGAGGAGGACCGGGCTAGGCGGCATCTCGGCAAAGCCTAGCCCGAGGTGCCTCCACTGGCCAAGACTGAGGAGGACCGGGCTAGGCGGCATCTCGGCAAAGCCTAGC
Organism: Camellia sinensis; assembly: GCF_004153795.1. Classification (NCBI taxonomy): domain Eukaryota; kingdom Viridiplantae; phylum Streptophyta; class Magnoliopsida; order Ericales; family Theaceae; genus Camellia; species Camellia sinensis. The sequence continues at coordinate 936,160 of NW_021028034.1, read as the reverse complement.
CCGAGGTGCCTCCACTGGCCAAGACTGAGGAGGACCGGGCTAGGCGGCATCTCGGCAAAGCCTAGCCCGAGGTGCCTCCACTGGCCAAGACTGAGGAGGACCGGGCTAGGCGGCATCTCGGCAAAGCCTAGCCCGAGGTGCCTCCACTGGCCAAGACTGAGGAGGACCGGGCTAGGCGGCATCTCGGCAAAGCCTAGCCCGAGGTGCCTCCACTGGCCAAGACTGAGGAGGACCGGGCTAGGCGGCATCTCGGCAAAGCCTAGCCCGAGGTGCCTCCACTGGCCAAGACTGAGGAGGACCGGGCTAGGCGGCATCTCGGCAAAGCCTAGCCCGAGGTGCCTCCACTGGCCAAGACTGAGGAGGACCGGGCTAGGCGGCATCTCGGCAAAGCCTAGCCCGAGGTGCCTCCACTGGCCAAGACTGAGGAGGACCGGGCTAGGCGGCATCTCGGCAAAGCCTAGCCCGAGGTGCCTCCACTGGCCAAGACTGAGGAGGACCGGGCTAGGCGGCATCTCGGCAAAGCCTAGCCCGAGGTGCCTCCACTGGCCAAGACTGAGGAGGACCGGGCTAGGCGGCATCTCGGCAAAGCCTAGCCCGAGGTGCCTCCACTGGCCAAGACTGAGGAGGACCGGGCTAGGCGGCATCTCGGCAAAGCCTAGCCCGAGGTGCCTCCACTGGCCAAGACTGAGGAGGACCGGGCTAGGCGGCATCTCGGCAAAGCCTAGCCCGAGGTGCCTCCACTGGCCAAGACTGAGGAGGACCGGGCTAGGCGGCATCTCGGCAAAGCCTAGCCCGAGGTGCCTCCACTGGCCAAGACTGAGGAGGACCGGGCTAGGCGGCATCTCGGCAAAGCCTAGCCCGAGGTGCCTCCACTGGCCAAGACTGAGGAGGACCGGGCTAGGCGGCATCTCGGCAAAGCCTAGCCCGAGGTGCCTCCACTGGCCAAGACTGAGGAGGACCGGGCTAGGCGGCATCTCGGCAAAGCCTAGCCCGAGGTGCCTCCACTGGCCAAGACTGAGGAGGACCGGGCTAGGCGGCATCTCGGCAAAGCCTAGCCCGAGGTGCCTCCACTGGCCAAGACTGAGGAGGACCGGGCTAGGCGGCATCTCGGCAAAGCCTAGCCCGAGGTGCCTCCACTGGCCAAGACTGAGGAGGACCGGGCTAGGCGGCATCTCGGCAAAGCCTAGCCCGAGGTGCCTCCACTGGCCAAGACTGAGGAGGACCGGGCTAGGCGGCATCTCGGCAAAGCCTAGCCCGAGGTGCCTCCACTGGCCAAGACTGAGGAGGACCGGGCTAGGCGGCATCTCGGCAAAGCCTAGCCCGAGGTGCCTCCACTGGCCAAGACTGAGGAGGACCGGGCTAGGCGGCATCTCGGCAAAGCCTAGCCCGAGGTGCCTCCACTGGCCAAGACTGAGGAGGACCGGGCTAGGCGGCATCTCGGCAAAGCCTAGCCCGAGGTGCCTCCACTGGCCAAGACTGAGGAGGACCGGGCTAGGCGGCATCTCGGCAAAGCCTAGCCCGAGGTGCCTCCACTGGCCAAGACTGAGGAGGACCGGGCTAGGCGGCATCTCGGCAAAGCCTAGCCCGAGGTGCCTCCACTGGCCAAGACTGAGGAGGACCGGGCTAGGCGGCATCTCGGCAAAGCCTAGCCCGAGGTGCCTCCACTGGCCAAGACTGAGGAGGACCGGGCTAGGCGGCATCTCGGCAAAGCCTAGCCCGAGGTGCCTCCACTGGCCAAGACTGAGGAGGACCGGGCTAGGCGGCATCTCGGCAAAGCCTAGCCCGAGGTGCCTCCACTGGCCAAGACTGAGGAGGACCGGGCTAGGCGGCATCTCGGCAAAGCCTAGCCCGAGGTGCCTCCACTGGCCAAGACTGAGGAGGACCGGGCTAGGCGGCATCTCGGCAAAGCCTAGCCCGAGGTGCCTCCACTGGCCAAGACTGAGGAGGACCGGGCTAGGCGGCATCTCGGCAAAGCCTAGCCCGAGGTGCCTCCACTGGCCAAGACTGAGGAGGACCGGGCTAGGCGGCATCTCGGCAAAGCCTAGCCCGAGGTGCCTCCACTGGCCAAGACTGAGGAGGACCGGGCTAGGCGGCATCTCGGCAAAGCCTAGCCCGAGGTGCCTCCACTGGCCAAGACTGAGGAGGACCGGGCTAGGCGGCATCTCGGCAAAGCCTAGCCCGAGGTGCCTCCACTGGCCAAGACTGAGGAGGACCGGGCTAGGCGGCATCTCGGCAAAGCCTAGCCCGAGGTGCCTCCACTGGCCAAGACTGAGGAGGACCGGGCTAGGCGGCATCTCGGCAAAGCCTAGCCCGAGGTGCCTCCACTGGCCAAGACTGAGGAGGACCGGGCTAGGCGGCATCTCGGCAAAGCCTAGCCCGAGGTGCCTCCACTGGCCAAGACTGAGGAGGACCGGGCTAGGCGGCATCTCGGCAAAGCCTAGCCCGAGGTGCCTCCACTGGCCAAGACTGAGGAGGACCGGGCTAGGCGGCATCTCGGCAAAGCCTAGCCCGAGGTGCCTCCACTGGCCAAGACTGAGGAGGACCGGGCTAGGCGGCATCTCGGCAAAGCCTAGCCCGAGGTGCCTCCACTGGCCAAGACTGAGGAGGACCGGGCTAGGCGGCATCTCGGCAAAGCCTAGCCCGAGGTGCCTCCACTGGCCAAGACTGAGGAGGACCGGGCTAGGCGGCATCTCGGCAAAGCCTAGCCCGAGGTGCCTCCACTGGCCAAGACTGAGGAGGACCGGGCTAGGCGGCATCTCGGCAAAGCCTAGCCCGAGGTGCCTCCACTGGCCAAGACTGAGGAGGACCGGGCTAGGCGGCATCTCGGCAAAGCCTAGCCCGAGGTGCCTCCTGGGGTCGGCCTTTCTGCCGGTCAGACAACTTCCTCGGATGTCCGCGCCTTCCCGGGCGCCGGTCACTCGGCCTATCTGGCTTCGGCCATCCTCGGACCGAGCATCCTGGTCCGACCGAGCACTGCCTTGCCGAGCAGTTTCTGTCCGGTCCGGGGTGGCACACACAGCCCGAACTCTGCCCGGCCCGAGTTCTGGCAGCCCTTCTCTGGGCGAACAGTCGATCATCCTGGCCCAATGCACTGCTGGGCTTTCAACCTGCTCGGTCGATATCTCGGCCCAACTCCAGATCATAAATCACCCTCTCAATATCATTTATAATTTTTTCATAAAATTTTATAATATAAATACAAAATGTCATAACATTTTCACCAAAAAAATCACCATAAAATATTATAGCAAGAACAAAAAATTTCAAAACATTATAATTCCTAACTTTATGATGCACACCATAAATTTATTATTTATAATTTCATCACAAATGTCATATTACACATTACAAATAATAATATTTTTTATTACTAAAAATATTACTTTCTTACCGTATACAACTTCTTTAGAGATTCTAGATTTTTCCTATGTTTTGTTCACATTCTAAAGAAATGTGCGACACGCTCATGTTCCCCTATGTAGACCCAATTGACTTTGGGTAAGGAAGACATTCATCATAGTTGATCAAAAGACACCAAAAAAAAGTCATTAAAAAAAGTCAAAAAGACAAAAATTTTTTTACTAACTTTTCAAAACACACCTAAGTTCTTGGGTGGATTTTAAAATAAGTGCACAAAGAGAAATCTTTCGGTTCAGTCAATTTATCAGATTAGTTCAAAATTAATGAATTAAGTACATATAGGCCTGTTTTGGGATTTGATTAAAAGTTACTTTTTGATTTTTAATTTCTTTTAAGTCACATCATCTTTTTATTTTTTATATGTTTTAAAAAAAAAAAAAATTAAAAACCCAACTTTTAACTTACTTCCAAAAACAGCTCAGAGTATGTTTGATATGATAGAATGAAATGAAATGGAAATGGAATGAGAGTGAGAATAAAATATAAGATTAAATGGAATGAAATATCCATTTTCATTCCATTGTTTAGTTGCCAATATGGAATGACATAGGAATAAGATGATGATTCTCATTCTCATTTTTTATTATGCTTATTAAACTAATGGAATGGAATAAGTTTTAATTAATTATTTATGTTTTAACAAGTTAGTAACAAATAAATTAAATTTTTATATAGATCACGATAGTGTTGATAATTGTAGAAGTGGTGGCTGCGGTGGCATCAGTGGTGGTGATATATAGTCGTGGTAATAGGATGGTGGCAGGTCATTGTTGTGTTAGTGGTGGTGGTAAGGTGGTGTTGTGGTTGCGATGGTAATAGTTGTAATAGTAGTGGTAGTGACAATAGCTGACAATGGCAGTAAAGTGGTGGTTCTATCAATGGTGATGGTGCTAGTGTGATGTTTGTGAAAGTGGTAATAGTGATGGTAATGTAGTGATTGTGGTGGCGGAAACAGTGGTGGTAGTAGGGTTGTGATTCTAACAATAGTGATAGTGGTGGTTTTATGATTGTGGATGTGGTGGTAATGGTTGTGGCAGTAGTGGTGGTATTGGCGACATCGGTAGCATGGTGGTGTGGTGGTTGTAGAGTTGGTGGTAGTGGTTATGGTGGCTATGGTGGTGGTAGTAGTAGTTGTGGTGGCAATAGGGTGGTGATGGTGGTTGTAGTAGCGGTGGTGGTAGGGTAGTCAAATGAGTGATAATAGAAGGAAATGGTAATAACTAAATGATAATATTTTTTTTAAGTACCAAAAAAATAAAAATAATAAAATTTTATAGTGATTCCATGATTAAATGGAATGACCATTCCTTAAGTTGGAGGGTGGAAAAAAGCGTTCTCACATTTTGTTGGAATAGTCATTCCATTGGAATGACTATTCCCACTTAGATATGGTATACCAAACAAAGGAAAGGGAATGCAAAGGTAGAATGAGCTTCAACCCACTCCATCGTACCAATGTGCTTATAATATAATAAATAATCACATAAGAGAGAAGCAGGGGCGGAATCATGGATTTTATTTAGGAGTATATGGATAAAAAAATTACTCAATTAGCTTTAGTACAATTTTAATTGAATATAATTTATTGCGAAAGAAGTATTTCACAAAAAACCTAAATAAATCTAAAAAACTATTTTTTCAATTTTGAACTATTAGATGTCAGTATATAATCGGTTAAATATTGTTTTAAACTATTTTATTGATTGGTGTAATTTAGAAAATAAAAAGTGAAAAATGTTTAACACCCTTAAAACATGACCCTTAAATTTACACTTAATGACGTTAAGTGTTACATGTTAGTTGATTTCTTTTAAATCAATCAAGTAAGACTTAACCACCCTCCTGTCATGTCATCATGTCATTGTGAATAAATTTAAGAGTGAAAATTTAAGTTCTCTAGTACTCTCATAAAAAGGTATACATATCATTTGATTTTAAATATTTTAAAAATAGGTGACATGTATCTTTTTTATTAATAAAATTGACACGATAAAATTGATGATATTATTTAAAATATGAAATAATTAGATATCATTTCATTTGAGCCATTTAATTTTAACAAATCGAGTGGATTCTTGATCACATCTAGCGTAACCTAAGGACCATGGTGAAGATGGGAGTGAGAGAGCCCAATCTACAAGGCTTGCTAGCCTCAACCATTTGTGTTTTAGAAGGGGTGTAAATTTGGCCCACTAAATCGCGGCCCACTCGAAGCCTGCCTGCAGTCCATGCAGCCCGGCACGGCTCATTTAGGCCCAGGCTCAAGCCCAGCCCAAGGCCCTAAGCCTGGGCCTGTGCCATCTATTTCGAAGCCCAGCTTGGCCTACTAGGCCAAACCCAAAGCTTGGTTTATCGGCCCACTCAAGAGGCGACCTGCCCGAGACAGTGTCATTTTTAGTGGAAAAAAAATAAATTTTTGATGAAAAAAAATAGAAAAAAAATAAAAATAAATAGTTAGGCCATACCCAAGCCCGAGCGTAGGCTCAAGCTCACTAGCCTAACTGGAGGCCTTGCTCGTTGGCTCGAATACTCCCTAGGCTAGGGCTAAGCCTAATTTTTTGATTTGTGGATTGGCCAGGTCCGGTTGGACTTTTGATTGGAGCTGAAGCGGCCCAACAGTGGGTTGGCCTGAGCACGGACCCGAATAGACCGGATTAGGCCGGGTCAAATTTATACCATTAGTTTTAAGTCCTTTATATTGTTTTGGTAAGTTTATTTTATTTTATTACTATTTGTGTTTTGTTTTGTTTTGGCAAGTCAAGAACTATATATTAAGGTATATTTTAGGAAATTGGTTAAAAGTCAATTTTTTTATTTTCTTAACTTTTTTTAGATCAAATCATCTCTTCATTTTTTATTTTTTTTTTCACATTTTTTCGAAAAAAAGAAAGAAAGAAGCAAGCTTTTAAAGACTATCCTAGTTTAGGATTCAGACTTTCATCATTTTTCAAATCTAAAAAAACAAAAAAACTTTCATCATTTCATTTGATAAATTGTAATATTCCCCTCAAAATCAACGGTATATAATTAGCACCTCATCATAAGTTTTAAAATTTATTTTAACTATTTTAATTTAAATTACAAATTTATGGATGATGTAAAATTTTCGGTGACACTGTTAATGAAATGAAGTGATCTCCTTTATCTAGTTATATTTATTTTTTATATTATTATAAAGTGAACATCTCTATTGGTGTCTTGAAATTTCTCTTTTCTTATGTTAAGTGTCCATTTTTCTAAATCGAAAAAAAAAAACAAAGAAAGAAAGAAAGAAAGAAAGAAAGAAAAAAAGAAAGAGGAACTTAGAACTCAAACATCAAACGTTTTATTTGCTAAAAAATATTCTTAATACTTAAGTAACTGTAATAACCCTCACCACTGCCTACCGATAAACCTTGATTACCGTTAAACTGAACTGATTAAAGTACCGAACTGACTAACTGAAAACTGGAACCGAATTGACTGAGTATGTATGTTAATTTGCATTTTCATCTGTTCGATTGTTTGATTATCTGTTGGTATTTTTATGTTTAAACTGTAAAATGAAGGCCTTATCGGCGGCCGAATCGAAAATAGATTGATGTTTTGGGATCATTGGAAATTATGTGATTTAATGGTATATTTATCAGAAATGTGATTAGGTATGACTGAATTAGATTAAATATTGTTATATTGCAAACTTTGACTTATTTACCAAACTTGCCACTAAGTGGGCCACTACCTCACACACTTAGAGACTTGCATATGCTTGATCAAAAACCATTTCCTCAGCCCTTTCCCTTATACTAGCCGACCAAGAGAGGAAATAGGAGAGAATTGAGTTCATTTTGTTGAATTGGCTTGAATTGCTTGGAATTGAAGTGTAAATTGTCAAATTGGACTCCTAAACCTTGAATACAAGACTAAGGTAGGACATTCATCTTCTTGTTGTTGTCATAGAATTAATTCTTGCATGATTCATGCTTCAATTGTAGAGTTAAGTCTTGTTTTAGTTCATACATGTAGGATTAGAGCATAATTCATGCATGCATGTTTGAATTGTTGAGTTGTGAGTTGATTTCATGGTAAAATGGTACATGCGTGTCCATAACTTTGTAATGGTCCATGTTTTCAACTTGTTTTTGGATCAATTGGCTCTTTAGAGCATCAAATTGAAGCTTTAAATTGGTTTGAATTCATGCATGTTTGCATGTTCATCTTGTTCTTGAAATTGATTTGAAATTGGGTTTGAATCAAACACCCTTGGGTTTTGATTTCTTAAAATTGAGCTTTGAACCATGTCATTCTATATGTTTACAAGTGTTTTCTGGAAATTCAGCCCAAGAGGATCGGTTTTGATGCATTTGAACCTGGTTTTGGCTTGGAGGTGCAATCTGGAATTCCCAGATTTTGCACTTCCGCTCGAGCGGGGAAATTGGCGCTCGATCGTGGAATCCGAGCATCCAGTATTTCTCTGCACTGTTTTACAGTCCGCTCGAGCGGAGGATTGGGAGCTCGAGTGAAGGATTATGTCTCAAGCTCGAGCGGGCGTCGAGCGGAGATTTCACCCATCCAGTACTTTTACAGTACGCTCGAGCGTGTACCTTTGTTGCATGTCCGGTACCTTTGTTGCATGACCGCTCGAGCGGGGAAACCTACGCTCGAGCGGGACTCTGTTTTTCTGAAAATTCTGAAACTGTTTTCTGATCACATCTTTGCATCCTCATCCCATCCTAGCATTTCTAGGCCTAGTTTAAGACATCTTTGAGGGTATAGATGTAGAACACACCGAGGCATTAGGGATTAAGTCATTATCTTTCCCAGTGCTGTGCTTAGTGTGTTCAATCTGTTAACTGTGTAGGGTTGGCGACTGGGAGACACGCTCTAGCATACTGCAGCCCAAACTCTGTGAGTAACAATTGTGTAAAGATATGTTCAACTGAGAATGTTTTTCTGACTGTTTAACGAAACTGTTTCTAAGTAATTATTGTTAATTTGTTGAATGTATGTCCTATATTCTGAAATGTATTGTGCATCCCTAGCAACTGTTGTATATTGTTACTGCTACTGTTACAGAGATCTCTGTCGGTTCCCCCGTGGAACCACTACTGTTTACTGATTGATGGCCATCATTACTGTTCGGTCTTTAAGACCTACTGTTTACTGCTATGCTAATGGATGTACCACATATGACTGAATAACTGTTCTGACTGAAAGACTGAAGTATTGTTTAATGAACCTTTCATTACTGTAAGGACATTTCATTCTTAACCTCTTTACGCATTATGTTATTCACTGGCTTTAGCTCACTGTTTATATATATATATGTAGGTGCTCAGCCACCAGATCGGAGCTAGGAGCGTGGGTTAGACTCCAGTTTTGTCAAGCCAGCCTTTGTGCCTCACTGCGAGGTTCCGAGTTGCCATGCTATGGCTTTGGGGTGTTTTGTTTTTCCCCCGTCTGTCTCCATACTGTTTGGATTACTGTATAGACTGTCAGCTACTAACTGTACTGTTATTCTAGGGATTAGGTCCCTGTACTGTGTGACTGTAAATTTTGTATAGCATGTACTGTTTGTATGTATGAATGCATGAAAAATCTTTTTGGCATTACAGACTGTCACAACTCATTGGACATTGTTTAATTACTGTATTGGCTTCCGCCAGGCCCTGTACTCTGTTTTACTATTCTACTGTCCTGCAGGCCTTCGGCAATCTCGAATTACTGGCCGGTTACAGTGCTAAACCCATAGGGCCGGGTTTGGGTCGTGACAGTAACACACAATATATAATAAATATTTTATTTTATTTTTACTTATTTAAAGTACACAATCCTTAATATCTATATAATGAGAGGCTTTGTACTTTTCCCTTACTCAAACTTAAGCACTCCCACTTGGACTCTTTGATCCCAATGACTAATTTAAAAAAAAAATAAAAATAAAAAATACTTATACCATAATTTAAGTTATACAAATGATCTATATTCCCTCCATACATAGTCATTGTATCATAATCTTAAGGCATCAGTTCGGATCATTTCAATGATGCTAATTTTTTATAGCAAAATTTATGAGATCAACAGTTCAGATCATTACTGTAAGCTTAGAATTAGGATCACAAAATGAAATATAAAGAAGTATAGAGGATAGTGGTATGAGAGATGAACAGAAGAATTGTCGAATTCAAACTTTTCATGCCTCCCTTCTGACCAGTTGTGTTTCCGGTCACACCTTTCCTTTCATCTCCAAACAGCCATGAAGGTTACCCAAAAAGGCACCATAGTGGTTATAAAATAGCCTACCTACTCTAGCAACCTGCATTCATTTGATTCAATTGTTTTCATTCTTCATTTCTTATTGTTCTTTATCCTCTTTTGCTTATATTGGAAAATTTGATTTTTTATAGGCTTATTTTTGGGCTAACTTTGAGCTCAAATTTAAGTGGAGTCCACACGTCTTTTGAGGTGGGTCCAAAGAAGTGACGTGTTCCTTACCGCGTGTCAAGTCACACGGTGAAGACAATTCGTCAAAACCATTTATGAGTGAATGGGAACTTGACGTCGTTTTTGAGTTCGTGGAGTGGACATTTAAATAAGTAAAATGTGGGTTGCCTTGTAAGACTTGTCCTACATTGGAAACTTAAGAGAACCTATGTGTGTATATAAGTTCTAGGTGACAACACTTGGGTTGGGCCCCAAGGGGCACCCCAAGTTTGTAGAAGAGAAGAGTTATGGACAAAGTGAACCTTAGCCCAAACCACCACACACGCGCGCGAGTTCCGCCACCGCCGTTCGTTCGACGGGTCAGGCGCAGGTGTGGGTTGGGTCTGTTCTAATATTAATTTTTTGGACAAAAATTTATTTAAAATTTTTAATGAAATTAAATTCTAATTTTGTGCCAAAATTGAATTTAATTTTCTGTTCAAATGTTATCTCTTCCAGTCCAATTTTTCAAAACAATTTTTAAAATCTGTTGCACCCGGACAGATACAGTTTCTACATAGAACAGATTTAAATTCCTGCCCAGACAGATTCAAATCTGCCATTAGTTTTCCAACAAATAGAAACTGCCCAACAGTTATCTGTTTTGCACCTATTCTGTTTGAAAATAGATCTATTCAGTTGAAATTGAACCTGTTCGGACAACCTCTATTTGCCTATAAATAATAGCCATTTCCAGCAATCTTGGGCATTCTAAAAATTCATTTTGTTGCCTTCCTTTTGTTCTTTTGCATAAATTATTCTTCATATTAATTTAGGAAAAAATTCAGAGAATTTAGAACACAGGTTTTGTTTGCCGAACAAATTGTTTGGAGTGCTACTACAGTTTGTGAAGATCATTATATCCTGGAAGATAGACGCCATTAGTCCGTAAGCACCAAAGCGGGGTGAATCTGTCTTAAGGACAGAGTATCACACACTCGACTTGATCTTTTTGTACTTTTACATTGCGGTAAAATAAATTCTGTTAGTAATTTATTTTATTTGTTTGGTTTGTTTCATTTTATTTATTTTACAAATTGTTCCAACAATCTTAAGAGAGATTCGAATTATTCTGTTTATACAGAATTTTTTGTTTGTTTCCTTTTCTCTTTCTACTTCTTACAGAAATTATTATCTGTGGTTTTACAAAATAATATTCTGGCTGGAAAAATAAATAGTAGTAATATACTGTTTGACAGATAGTAGTAATATATTATCTATTTTCTTTGACAACTAGCAGTAATATACTGGTGTTATTAACAATTCAGAATATTTATTTGTGAAGTTTGTCAGAAATTAATTTTGGTCTACAGAAATAATTATTGAGTGTTCATTAATTAAAATTTCGTTTCAGTATTTTAATTATTGAAGTGTTACAAAAATTTAATTTTCTGTGTGGAATAAAATTTTATTTTATTTTCAAATTAATTGAAAATAAAAGTTACAATTTTTGTTTCTTTTATTTTTACAGAATTTAATTCTATGGTTTTGGTTTAAATTTTCTGTGTAGTATAAAATTTGAATTATAATTTTGTTTTATAATTTAGAATTTATGGCTACTGAAACTGGTCAAACTAATACTCAAGCAAGTATTAGTATGGTGGCTGCAATTGCGCCAACCCCTCTTCTTGTTGTGACTGTGCCAGTCAATCACAGTGAGAAGCCAGAGAAGTTCTCAGGAATTGATTTTAAAAGATGGCAACAGAAAATATTTTTATATTTTACAACTCTAAACCTAACTTGTTTTCTCTGTGAAGATGCTCCTATTCTGAAAGAGAATGAAACCGATTGGCAAGTGGTTACTGCGGTCGATGCCTGGAAACATGTTGATTTCGTTTGCTAGAACTACATCTTGAATGAACTTGACAACACATTATACAACTTCTACAGTCCTATCAAAACGGCAAAGGAACTTTAGGAGTCTTTAGAGAAAAAGTACAAAATAGAAGATGCTGGCTCAAAGAAATTTGTGGTTGGCAAATTCTTGGATTTTGTGATAGTTGATTCTAAGACTGTGATCAGCCAAGTTCCAGATATCCAACTCATTCTGCATGACATTCACACAGAAGGCACGTCTCTTAGTGAATCCTTCCAAGTTGCAGCCTTAATTGAGAAATTACCACAAGGCTGGAAGGAATTCAAGAACTACCTCAAACACAAGTGCAAAGAAATGTCTTTGGAGGAATTAATTGTGCATTTAAGGATTGAGGAGGACAACCGCAATTCAGAGAAGCGGGCTGGTAAGCATTCAATAGAGTCAAAGGCAAATGTGGTGGAACATGCTCCAAAAGCCAAGAAACGAAAGTTTTCTGGAGCAAGTTGCTCACAAGGCTTTAAAGGAGGGGAAACTAAAAAGTACAAGTTTAATGGCAAGTGTTACATCTGTGACAAAGAGAGATATCGGGCCAAAGATTGCCGTAGCAAAGGCAAAAGCAAAAGAAGAACAAGCAAGAAGCCTGCTCAAGCTAATATGACCGAAGTGGATAAAATTTCCAATGTTGTAGATGACATAAATCTTTCTGCAGTTGGTTCCGAGGCAAACCTTGTTGGAAATTCTAAAGAATGGTGGGTGGACACTAGTGTTACTCAACATATTTGTGCCGCCAAAAAGATGTTCACATCTTATTCTGTAGTGGACAACGGTAAACAACTTTTTACGGGCAACTTCTCGACTTCTAAAGTTAAAGGACAATGAAAGATTATTCTGAAGATGACATTTGGAAAGGAACTCACTCTCAACAATGTGCTGCATGTACCGAATATTCACAAGAACCTTGTTTCTGGATCTTTGTTGAGTAAAAATGGGTTTAGGCTAGTTTTTGAAAGAAACAAGTTTGTACTTATCAAAAACGGGATGTATGTAGGAAAAATGTTACATGTCTGATGACCTTTTCAAAATCAATGTAATGCCTGTTATACCCTATGTTATTAATAAAAATATATTTTCTTCTTACTTGCTTGAGTCTTCAAATTTATGGCATGGTAGACTTGGACATGTTAATTATGGATCTTTGCGTAGATTAATTAATATGGAATGTTTACCTAAATTGGACATTGATTTAAATCATAAATGTAAAATTTGTGTTGAGGCAAAATTATCTAAAATTTCTTTTCATTCAATTGAAAGAAGTACGGAACCACTTGAATTAATTCATAGTGACATTTGTGATTTTAAATCAATTCAAACTGGAGGTAGGAAAAAATATTTTATCACTTTCATAGATGACTGTACTAGATATAGTTATGTTTATTTAATTCGAACCAAGGATGAAGCTTTGGAAACTTTCATTCAATATAAGAACGAAGTTGAAAATAAACTTGGTAAGAAAATTAAAAAAACTTAGAAGTGACAGAGGTGGTGAATATGAATCACCTTTTGGTGGGTTTTGTAAAGAACATGGAATAATTTATCAAACCATTGCTCCTTACTTACCTCAGCAAAATGGAATTGCTGAAAGGAAAAATAGAGCTTTTAAAGAAATGATGAATGCGATGTTATTAAGTTTTGGATTACCTCAGAACTTGTGGGGGAAAGCAATACTTTCTGCTAATTATATTTTAAATAAAGTACCCCGAAGGAAAGTGAATCAAGCACCTTATGAATTGTGACATGGAAGAGTACCATCCTACAAATACTTAAAAGTGTGGGAGTGTTTGGCTAAAGTGGCTATTCCTATTCCTAAAAAGACTAAGATAGGTCCTAAAACAGTTGATTGCCTTTTCATTGGTTATGTTATGAATAGTGGTGCATATCGATTTTTGATTCATAAGTCAGAACATTCAGAAATGCATGTAAATACTGTTATTGAATCTCGGATTGCGTCTTTCTTTGAACATGTGTTTCTAAATAAAACTGGACAAGAGACTAGTACTAATAAAAGATCTTATGATGCTATTACTAGTCATGATCAAGAACAAGATCAAGAACAAGAGTAAGAGTGAAGTCCTTAACTTTTGGTCAAGATCTAGAACCTGTAAATCTTTTGGTCCAGATTTTCTAACATTTTCGTTAGAAAATGAGCCCTTAACTTTTCAAGAAGCAATGTCCAGTCCTAAAGCTCCTTTATGGAAAAAATTTGTAAATAGTGAAGTTGAATCCATCTTGTAAAATCACAATTGGGAATTGGTGGATCTATCACCAGGTTGTAAACCTCTTGGGTACAAGTGGATTTTCAAGAGAAAAATGAAAATGGATGGATTAATTGACAAATACAAGGCAAGACTTATGGTCAAAGGTTTTAGACAAAAAGAAGGTCTAATTACTTTGACACATACTCACCAGTTATCAGAATAACATCCAGTAGAATGTTAATTGCCATTGCATCTTTGTACAATCTAGAAATTCATCAAATGGATATGAAAATCATTTTCTTAAATGGTGAGTTAGATAAGAAATTTACATGGAACAACCAGAAGGATTTTCGATTTTCTATTCCAGGGAAAGAAAAGAAAGTGTGTAAATTGGTTAAATCATTATATGGTTTAAAACAAGCGCCAAAGCAATGGCATGAGAAATTTGACACAACAATGATGTCAAATGGATTCAAAATTAATGAGTGTGGCAAATGTGTTTATATTAAAAATACAGACAAAGGTTATGTTATTGTATGTCTCTATGTGGATGATATGCTCATCATAGGTAGTAATAATGACATGATTAAAACTATCAAGAAAATGTTAAATAAACATTTTGACATGAAGGACATGGGGATTGCTGATGTAATTCTTGGTATGAAAATTACCAAAACATCAGAAGGTTATGTTTTGTCACAATGACATTACATTGAGAAAATATTTGACAAATTTAGCAAAGATGATGATCATCTTGCTAGAACACTTGTAGATGTTAATTTGTTTCTTTCTAAGAATGTATAGGAAAGTATTTCTCAATTAGAGTATGCCCAAATTATTGGAAGCTTAATGTACTTGATGAACTGCACTCGCCCGGATATAGCTTATGCAGTAAGTAAATTAAATAGATATACGAGTAATCTAGGAGTAGAACACTGCAAAGCAATTATAAGGGTTCTAAGATGCCTAAGATTTACTCGTAACATTAGACTTAATTATACAAGATATCCAACAGTACTTGAAGGATACTGTGATACAAATTGGATATCGGATACTAGAGACTTAAAATCCACTAGTGGGTATGTCTTTACTCTTGGTGGGGTAGCTGTATCTTGGAAATTTTCCAAACAGACTTGCTTTGTTAGGTCTACTATGGAATCAGAATTTATAGCTTCAGATAAAGTTGAGGAAGAAGCAGAATGGCTTCACCACTTCCTTGAAGATATTCCAATGTGGCCAAAACCAGTGCCTGCTATTTGCATACATTGTGATAGTCAATTAGCAATAGGTAGAGCACAGAGTCATATGTATAATGTTAAGCCACGACACATTCGTCGTCGACATAACATCGTGAGACAACTACTCTCTAATGGAATTATTTCCATTGAATATGTAAAGTCTAAAGACAACATAGCAGATCCATTAACCAAAGGGTTAACAAAAGAGTTAGTTGAGAATTCATCGAGGGGAATGGGACTTAAACCTATTAAATAAGAGTTACCACAACGGCAACTCAATCTAGTTGACTGGAGATCCCAAGATCTAGGTTCAAAGGGAAAACCGAGTTGTGTATGACTCAGAAGGATCACTGGGGAGTCAAACTCCTACCCATTTCTATGATGAAATAATGATGTCTGTAGCGTTTTAGGTTAAGTAATACTTTTAATGATTCTTATATATAGGTATACTTAGTGAAGTATGGCAGGATACTCTTCATAAGAATCACCTATATGAGTGTGAACTGGGCCGGTTCTATGAGATTTGTGAAGGGTTACAATTCTCTAGAGCACTTATGAAAGACCAGGTTGCTCAGGGCCAAAATGAACACAATAGTAAGAACTAAACAATGTCTGGTAATACACTGTGTGAGTTCTATTATCTTGGTTTACACAAATGGCTAAATAGTTCAAGACATCATGTTCACTAATTATCTAGTAAATCCGATAGTGTCTCACAAGAGAAAGTTCAAAGCCAAAAGCTACCTATCCGTTACAAAATATTTCCAATTTCTATACTCTCTGTAATTAGATCATGTTGTTTCATTTTCTCTCCATCAAATTTCATTCATGTGGAGGATTGTAGGAAAATTTGACTTTTTATAGGCTTATTTTTAGGCCAACTTTGAGCCCAAATTTGAGTAGGGTCCACACGTCTTTTGAGGTGGATTCAAAGAGGTGAGGTGACGTGTTCCTTGCCACGTGGCAAGTCACACGGTGAAGACGGTTCGTCAAAACCATTTATGAGTAAATGGGAACTTGACGTCGTTTTCGAGTTCGTGGAGTGGACATTTAAATAAGTCAAATGTGAGTTTCCTTGTAAGGCTTGTCCCACATTGGAAACTTAAGAAAAGTTATGTGTATATATAAGTTCTAGGTGGCAACACTTGGGTTGGGCCTCAAGGGGCATCCCAAGTTTGCAGAAGTGAAGAGTTATGAACACAGTGAACCTTAGCCCAAACCACCACACACGCGCGCGCTTCGCCGCCGTTTGTCCGTCCGACAGGTCGGGCACAGGTGCAGGTCGGGTCTATTCTAATATTAATTTTTTGGACAAAAATTTATTTTACTTTCTTAATGAAATTAAATTCTAATTTTGTGCCAAAATTGAATTTAATTTTCTGTCCAAATGTTATCTCCTCTAGTCCAATTTTTTCAAACAAATTAAACTGTCCACACAGTTTTTAAGATTTATTGCACCTAAACAGATATAGTTTCTACACAGAACAGATTTAAACTGCTGCCCAGACATATTCAAATCTGCCAGTAGTTTTCCAACAAATAGAAACTGTCCAGCAGTTATCTGTTTGCACCTGTTCTGCTTGAAAGCAGATATGTTCATTTGAAATTGAACTTGTTCAGACAACCTCTATTTACCTATAAATAGCAGCCATTTCCAGCAGTCTTGGGCATTCTGAAAACTCATTTTGTTGCCTTCATTTTGCTATCTTGTATAAATTATTCTCCATATTAATTTAGGAAAAAATTTAGAGAGTTTAGAACACAAGTTTTGTTCGCCGAACAAATTGTTTGGAGTACTACTACAATTTGTGAAGATCATTGTATCTTGGGAGATAGACGCCATTAGTCCGTAAGTACTGAAGCGAGGTAAATCTGTCTTACGGACAGAGTGTCACACACTCGACTTAATCTTTTTGTACTTTTACATTTCGGTAAAATAAATTTTGTCAGTAATTTATTTTATTTGTTTGGTTTTATTTATTTTACACAAACGATTGTTCCAACAACTTCTACATAATTCTGTGTTATTTTTATACAATTAAATTGTATACACATTTACACAGATAACCATTGGATTCTAAAAGTTTAGAATTGGACTAATTAATTATCACAAAGAACCAACGATGAATCTAATAAGCTTTGGTGCTTGGCTCTAGCAAATTGAGCTTTAATAACCTAAAGACATTACTATTTAACATTAAAAGTTAGACCTACTTTTCAATTTTTAATAATGTAGCAATCAATTATAATATCTAGGACAACTCTCTCATGGGAAGTTATTTGGTGGTCTTGAAGCATTACTCCACACCATTCATTAAATGACAAATATCAAGTTGTCTCCTAAGAAGAGACAAAAAGATGGTGGATCCCACTACTTCAATCAATAAAAATCACGTTGGAGCACTATATCAGCATGCCCAAGAGCAAAAAATAATTTTTCCTCTCTTATATTTTCTCTAATTGATCATCTTACTTGCATATTATTGAGTACCGAAAATATGTCTAAAAAGTGGATTTATATATCATTTTCCTATCCTAAATTCGTAATGTTCATGGGATTAATTAAGATTTTAAAGTTTGAACCCATTTCAGATTAAATCTACTTTTCTTTGAAGTACTTTCCTCCTCTTGGTAAAAATGGATTAATTAATCATTTACAGGAAAACTTTTTAACATACTTTTATTCCTTATAGGATCCAAATTCTCCAATCATTTACTATGCTTAATTCATGGCTCAACTCAACTGATATGATGATTGGAAATTAGGCATTTTCATTGATGTATTGTGGACTCGAGTGCCACACTGTGTACTTGTGTTGCAACAATTAATCTGTTGGCTGTAAACGTTGGGCATACCAACATCACCCACTTGATCATATCAACTACTCCCTGAACAAAACCTACAAAAACATATATCAAACTTGACTTGAAAATTTAATGCACTTCAATGTGTTAGTTTAGCTTGAAATAATCAAAATAAAACTATTTCAAAAGAAATTGTCAAAAGAAAAAAAAGGTCATTCTGTAAATTCTTTTGCTTGGAGTAAATTATAAAAATATAAATGCCAATTCATAATTTGCACAAATAAATAGACAAGAAAATTGTGGAGAGGTGGTTTGGAAATACTCCAAGATCCAGTGTGACCTTCTTGATCATTTGATTGTCACCTGAAAAATGATGAAAACTCTGGTCGGGGGTGCCGGAATTAGCACTCCGACAGACAAATTAGTATGTTCTCAAGTTTAATTCTATCTCAAGTTATTTAATCTATTCTTACATACCTTTTTTTGGTTGATGTTCCTCTATTTATACTAGTATTTGGTCCCAGGGGTCGGGCCCACTCTTAATCCAGCGCATGATTGCTTATTTGGCCTTTCAGTCGTATGCCAATTCCTATTCAGCTCCTTGTATAGCCGATTGCATGGCCGATTTAAATATTTGGCTTCAGGACCCTTTTCGACAGAGCCGAATCGTCTTTGTTCTGATAAATCTTCAAATAAATTTGGCTTTCCTTAGTATATAATTATTCAGCCCCCACAATTGCCCCCCAAACATCCTACTAACGCCAATTAGTCGGTATGTTTGGTTTTAAACTTGGAAAGTAAAAAATACAGCGCTTGCACTCTTTCTAATATTGAAGCGGCAGAACGTCCACATTTTTAGAAATCATTATAATTTCTCGCCCCTTCGTACGCGTCGTTCATTTAATGCGATTTGAAACCACATTGTCCCTTCGAATGCATTTTTTAAATACGCAAGGCTTCTTGGTTACCTCTCAACATCTCTCTTTCATTTCACAACCTCTGCAACTTCTATCCATTCCCCATTGTCCTCTCTGCCCCTTGTAAGTTCTTTTTTTCTTCATTCCAACTCCCTTTCCTTGTTCGTTTTTAGTTTAGAGTGCTTTCAATTTTGGCTCAGATGGTGAAACATTTGAAAGCCCTTCTTTCTGTGGATCATGTTTCCGCTTTTCGATGCCATTTTTCTATTCCTGACAACGTCCTTCTGTGACTCATGGAAGAGAGCGTAGTTGACATGGAGAGAACTGATGCGAGTATGATCATCTTTCCTCTCCTGTCAATCACTGAGGGCGGAGTCCGTTTCCCCCTTCACCCGTTTTTAAGGGTCGTCCTTCGCTACTGGGGTCTACTCCCTTCTGCAGGATTCTTGGTAGCAGGTAATACCTTCTTGAGGACCAATTCTCCGAGTGTATAACGATGCAACTATACGCGCTGATTGTATGATTTAGTGAGTTGTTGCTGATAACGCACCATGCATGCTATGGCACGATCTCGGTGTTCTTCGATCAGAGTCAAGTCCAAGGCCAACATCTTGTCAGTACGGCCCATGTCAAAAACCTTGGATTTTAGCGTAGGTAGGCCAATTTCTAGGGGGAGAATTGCCTGGGTTCCAAAGCACAAAGCAAACGGCGTTTCCCTAGTGGATCGCCTTGGAGTAGTGCGATGAGCCCACAACACACTGGGCAACTCTTCGACCAATCTACCTTTAACTTTTTTCAATCTTTTCTTGATGCCGCCCAAGATGATTTTATTGGATGACTCAGCTTGACCATTGCTTTGTGGATAGGCTGGCGAGGAAAAGTATGTTTGATACCATACGTGTTGCATAATTCTCGGTAGATGCCACAATCAAATCGGGTACCGTTGTCTGAGACGAGTGCTCTTGGTATGCTGAATCGTGTTATGATGTTTTTCCAATACAAAATGCTTAACATCGACATCTCGAATACGTGCTAATGATTATGCTTCGATCCATTTTGTGAAATAATCTATTGTGATAATCAGGAATCGCTTGTTCCGTGGACCCCGCGGTAATGGTCCAACGATATCAAGTCCCCATTGAGCGAACGGCCAAAGACTAGTGATAGAGCTTAACTCCTTGGCAGGCAGATGAGTTAAAGGGGAAAACTTCTGGCATTGTTCGCATTTCTTGACATAGCTCTCGGCATCTGTTCGTATGGTCGGCCAATAATACCCTTGTGTTACAGCTCGATGGGCCAATGAGCGTCCTCCTAAATGGGCACCATAGCTACCCTCATGAATTTCAGCCAAGAGTTCCTCAACTTTGTCTGGATGAACGCATTCTAAGTACGGTCTAGAAAGGGATTTTTTTGTAGAGCTTTCCATGCAGATCCAAGTAGTATCGCAGGGCTTTATTTCGCAGTTTGTGAGCTTCTTTCTTATCTATTGGGAGTTGCTCTGAGGAAAGGAATGCAGTAATGGGGTCCATCTAACTTGGACCTGATTCAATGATGTTAATCTAAATTGGTTCCAGAGAGGCAATGCTCGGCTTAGGGACGAATCCTACTTCGATTGTCTGTTTGACTTCTGAATTGATGGTAGAGGCTAGGCAACCCAGGGCATCCGCATCCGTGTTTTGATCCCGGGTTATTTGATTCAATTCACGG
Organism: Camellia sinensis; assembly: GCF_004153795.1. NCBI lineage: Eukaryota > Viridiplantae > Streptophyta > Magnoliopsida > Ericales > Theaceae > Camellia > Camellia sinensis. The sequence continues at coordinate 915,540 of NW_021028034.1, read as the reverse complement.
TGGTCAAATTTCGCGAGCAAGGAATTCGTTGTTTTCATGTAGGCTGCCATGCACTCATTTTTAGCTGCATATTCCCCTTTCAATTGGTTGATGACTAACTTCGAGTCACAGAAAACAAGTAGTCGCCGTGCACCAAGGTGAAGTGCATTTTGTAGGCCGGTTAGTAATACTTCGTATTCAGCCTCATTGTTTGATGCATCGAAACCTAGTTTGGCTGCCTGCTTAATTATTGCCCCTTTAGGGGTCATGATTACTACGCCTGCCCTACAGCCACGTTGGTTGGATGACCGGTCACAGTATATCTGCTAAATGCCTCCGACATATATCCTCCAGTTGAGTTTAGGTTGCACTTGATCGGACATGAAGTCAGCAAGGCATCCTGTGAATTCGACTACAAAATCGATGAGAATTTTCCCCTTGATGGAAGTTCTGGGCAGAAACTGGATATCATACTAGCCGACTTCCAAAGCCTACTTCGAAATGCGTCCTGATGCTTCGGCACTACGGAGTGTTGAGTGGAGGAGATAGTCCGTTAGTACCCTTATGGTATGCCCCTAAAACTAGTGCATTAGTTTTCTTGCAGCCATAGCGAGAGCAAGGATGAGCTTTTCCATTGGTAGATAGCGTGTTTCGGTGTTAGCCATTGCTTTGCTTACATAGTAAACTGGTCGTTGCTCCCCGAGTTCTTTCCTTAAAAGTATGGCGCCAGATACCTCCAGGTACAAAATGAGTGGATCACCTGCCGAGGGGATTCCCAAGAGTGGTATTGATCAGAGGTAAGTTTTCAAACCATCCAAAATGGCCTGGCACTCGGGGGTTCATTCAAAGGCTTTACCTTGTCTAAGTGTATGAAAGAATTATTGGCAATGATCTGTGGAATAGATGATAAACCTGTTGAGTGCGGTGGCTATTCCCATTAGCTTCTGAACCTCTTTGACCGACCGAGGAGAGCCGAGTTCTAGAATTGTCGTGATTTGTCTCGGGTTGGCCTCTATTCCGCGGTGGTTAACAATGTAGCCGAGGAATTTGTCAGAACTGATGCCGAATGCACACTTTGAGGCATTCAGTTTCATTTTGTACTTTCAAAGAATGCCGAATGTCTCTGCCAAGTCAGCTAGATAGGAATGCTTTTCCTTGGATTTAACCACCATGTTGTCAATGTATACTTCAATGGTGTGGTCGGACTGTTCGTTGAACATGGCAGTAACTAGTCTGTAGTAAGTTGCTCCCGCATTCTTCAGCCCAAAAGGCATGATCTTGTGGCAATATGTTCCTCTCGGGGTGAGGAATGCAGTCTTTTTCTAGTCCTCCAAGTGCATGGCAATTTGGTGATAGCCTCTATAAGCGTCCAAAAAGCTCATGCATTGATGATACGCCGTTGTATCTATGAGTTGGTCTATTCTGGGGAGGGGAAAACAATCCTTGGGACAAGCTTTGTTTAAATTTGTGAAATCCACACAAACACACCAGGATCCATTCTTTCTCTTTACAACCAACGTATTGGATAACCATGTAGGGTAGGTAACTTCGCGAATTGTCCAGGCATCAAGTAATCAGTCTACTTCCTCAACAATGGTAGAAGCATGCTCCATGGCTGACCGATGACTTTTCTAAATAATTGGTTTACATTTTGGATCGACGTTTAAGCAGTGCTGGGCCACTGACGGATCCACCCCCAGCATCTCGTATGGCGCCCATGCAAACACGTCAAGGTTGTCGAGTAAGAAGGATACAAGCTTATGCCTGTCAACTTTGTCCAAGGAAGTGCTGATCATGAAGAACTTGTCAGGACTCCCATTAATTTTGATTTGTTCCAAATCTTCAATTGCCTTTCGCTAGGGATCTTCCCAATGTCCTCGAGGCTCTCCCGATCTGGTACTTCAATTGAATTCACTTCCATTTCCTTTGGTCTCTTTGCAGCAGCAACAAGGTAGCATGCCTGTGCTGATTTCTAAGAACCCCAAATTTGTTCAACGCCATACTCGGTTGGAAAACGATGTAATTGATGGTAGGTGCTCGGAACAACTTGCATTGTATGCAACCAAGTTCTTCCCATGATGAGATTATATGGTGACGGAAGTTTGACGACCAAAAATTCTACATCTACTGATCTGGTGCCCGCCCGAACTGGTAATGTGATCTTGCCCAATGGATGCTCAGGGTTAGTGTTGAAGCTGAATAATGGGTAATCAGCCGGCAACAAATTCGAGTCCGTGAAGCCGAGTTTGACGAACGTCTTGTAATATATTATTTTCGAAGTGCTTCCCTAATCGATGAGAACACGTTCAATGGTGAATTTGTTGATACATAGCTCAATGACAAGGGGATCGATGTATGGGAGAGTTACTCTAACTAAGTCGATGTCGTCAAAACTGATCCGCTCAGTTTCATGGGGCCGTTTTGCTGGTGTGATCGGCCTTTGGAGGCTAGGTTGTAACTGAACTGTCTGTATCTCGGCTAACAACGATAGGCTGTATATCATGTGTATTACACCAAGTGGAGGCGAATTTGGCCTAAGGGCTACTGTATTCGATGGATTATTCTTTTAGACGTGTTGCACCAGCCGGCCGTCTTGTACCAGTTTTTCCAAGTGGTCCTTCAGTGCATAGCAACTGTCAGTGTCGTGACCACGGTCTTTGTGGTATTCACACCGTTTGTCTCTTCTCCTAGTGTCAGGAGGTTCAATCATTTTGGATGGCCATTTCAAGAACAAAAAGTGTTGAACTTTCAACAAAATCTTGTTGCTCGGCTCTGCCAACTCCGTGTACTTTTTGTCCGAGTGTCTTGTGTGCCTGCTATCCACTTGATATCGTTCATTCGATCGATGTGAACATTGATCATTTGATCGGCGCGAGTCACGCCTTTTGTCTCGTTTAGCTCTATTTCGCAGTTCGGGGCTCCTTGATGGCACGATGCTTAACGGCTGAACGATTCCAGGTGCAGCCATCTTAACGGTTTTCCTTCCAGCTTTGACCCATAGGGCATCATCTTCCACTTTGCAATATTCTTCGACTTTCTTCATTAATGCCCAGACTATTTTGGGGGGCCGTCTAGTCAACGAACTGCGGAGGGGACCATCAGAATGTAATCCTATCTTAAAGGCAGTGATGGCCATGGAGTCATTGTGGGCATCGTCTACCAGGTTAAAGCATTCCTAATAGCATGCCGAATATTCACGAAGGGTTTCTTCTGGTTTAATTTGCATTGCCTAGAGAGAATCGACTTGCTTTGGCTAGATTTCATTAGTGATGAATCTTGCCCTGATGGACTTTTGGAGTTGATGGAAGATTTTAATTGATGCCGACTCCAGTTTATTATACCATTTGATGGCCAGTGGTCCCAGATTGCTCGGAAACATTCGACACATGAGGGCTTCATCGTTAACATGCAGTGTCATCGCCTGTTTATAATGACGAATATGATCAGTGGGGTCTGATTTTCTGTTGTACAAGGTGAACGACGATGCTTTGAACTTCTTGGATAGCACTTCCTTTGCAATTCATCGCACAAAAGGGTCATGCTTATCTTCTTTTTCTGAATCATCACTTCTTCTCCCTCGCTTGTGCCGTACATACGGACATCCTTCAGATGAGCTGGATACATCGACTTATCTTTTCTTTTTGGGTTCTGGGGATGGTGAGTCAGAATCATTGTCATTATTGTGTTTTCGAAGTCGACGTCGTCGACCATTCTTCTTTCTCGAAGGTCGACCCTGGTCTTGGCACGCGGCCTGTTGGGATTTTGCCACATCCAGGGCCAAATCCTGGCGCAGGTGCTCGTTCTTAGCCATCATGTTTTCCAGCCGCTGTTCATTTTGCTTTGCTTGATCCATAATCGTTTGCATTGTCTCATGCATTGATGTTGAGGGTAAGGTCTGGGCTATTGAGTCGAAGTTCAAGGCCCGTCATGCGGTGATATTCTCCGGTCCAAGCATGTTTCTTTGAGTGATGTCATCTCTTGGCGTAATGTCGTTAGCGACTACCGGAGGATCATCTGTTACGCCTGCTATAGATGTGCTTGAATATTCCCACAGATGGCGCCAATTGTGGAGAGGTGGTTCGGAAATACTCCAAGATCCAGTAAGACGTTCTTGTTCCTCTGATTGTCACCTAAAAAAGAATGAACACTCCGGTCGGGGGTGCCAGAATTAGCACTCCGACGGACAAGTTAGTATGCTCTCAAGTTTACTTTTATCTCAAGTTATTTAATCTATTCTCACATACCTTTTTTTGGTTGATGTTCCTCTATTTATACTAGTATCTGGTCCCAGGGGTCGGGCCCACTCTTAATCCAGCGCATGATTACTTATTCAGCCTTTCAATCGTATGTCAATTCCTATTCGGCTCCTTGTATGGCCGATTGCATGGCCGATTCAAATATTTGGCTTCGGGACCTTTTTGGACAGAGCCAAATCGTCTTTGTCTTGATAAATCTTCAGATAAATTTGGCTTTCCTTAGTATATAATTATTCACCCCCCACAAAAATGATCACTAACGAAGAGACAAACAACCATCATAGAAGGCCTCAAAAATTGAGAGAAAGTTATGTACTTCATAGAAGTACAAAATGTTTTCATGTGCATTGATATCATAAAAAAGATAGCTTACACTCTTATCAAACTATTTTCATTTTTTATTTGGATCAAACCTATGGCATAGATCAATCATCAACCCCATGTATATATCCTATATTTTACTTTTGATTTAAACCAATTAGTCACGTATAGAGTACACCAGCACTGTTAATTTAATTGTCCTTTAGTCTATCCCCTGTATACTAAGGTCTAGCCTACACACACAAACTTGCAGGCACGCTGTATATTGAGAACATAGGATTATGATTGAATATTAGGTTTGTTATAGAACCTAACATGGCCTGAGATGCTGAATTAGAGATTTGAAAATGAGTTACTACAAGCACTTCTTGAAGTCAAAAGTTTGTTCAACATAGGATTATGAACTTGATTCATGCTTATAATAGTTAGTACTGTTAGTCTATATAAGCTTACAGTTTTGACTAATCATGTATGCTTTGGTTTAGAGAAGAGTAAGAAAGGTATCTTGTCACAATCTTATTAACCATTCTTCAAAAAAAGAACATTTTCACAATTTTATATTTATACCAAATTGATATTAATAGTCACTCACAATATAAAAAGATACTAGTCAGTAAAGTTTAGTGTTATAAAAATTACCTAATAGACTAAGCATAGATTTTCCAATTAGAACTTAGAAGCTCTCTCTTTAAATCCATTTATTTTCTAGCACTGTGCTTGGCCTTTGTGTGAGATTTCAAAGCATTTTCCAAGTTAAATGACCTGCAAGAAATTTTGGGAGAGGGAAAATTGAGATAATATTTTTGGTAACATTTCATACTATATCAGCGTAAAATAAGTATCAGCAATTAACAAAGAACATTTAAAATACACGTTAAAAAAGATAACATATTGTTATCCCAACAATACCTAGAGACAACATGGGTGTATATATATTCCCAAACAAAAACAAAAAATTAAAGGAAGTGTTGGAAATCCTGAACTACTTTAGTAATCTAATAATTCAAAACCTAAAACTTGTAGGACCAAACTTTCCCTAACAGTGTTTGCAATCTACCCTGGATTCGAGATTCGATTTGAGATTAGAAATAAGTAAGAGAGATTACATACCATACCAATCTCACCAATTTCTTTACCAAAATCAAATCCATACCATACACACTTGACTCGACACAAAGAGCTAAACTCATGATCGTTCTTACTTCTTCTATGAATTTTTAGAATGTAAATGCCAAACAGAGCTTCCTGTATTCTAATTGATAATAAACAATCACAAAGAAACCAAATCAAAGTACTATGCAATTAGTTTACCAGGCTATCAGATGAAAAATCTGAGATAGAAGCTTGATCAGATATCCACGACTGGTTTTTTGTTACCAAGGTTTTGAAACTTGATACCGTACTATTTGGATGACCAACATCTTGCCCTTTCACAATATCCAGAGACAAAATTCCAGAATGACTGGTTTCAGTTGAATTTGTTTTCTTATGAAGAAGGGTCTGGTTTATGGTTGAAAGAGCTTGAAACTGCTGCACTGGTAGTGAAAGAGAATGAAAATGAGGATATAAAGCAACCAAGCCTGGTTCGGTCAATTCTGCAAAATGAGAATATGAAGGAAAATTAGATTTTGACTCTATATTGGCATATTGGCTTTATGCATAGTATTTCCACATCAACAGAATGTCAAAGTAGAAATTCTTATACAGAATGTACAATACAAAAGATTATCATTGTACGTGTCTTTCTATGTTCATGTATTTTGTATGGGAAAAAATATGTAATTATGATTAAAAATATTTGTACACAATGTTTATAGAACTTGTCAGAAGATGTAACACAGCGTGTATATCTTGGTTCCTCCAAAAGTGTCCTTGCTTTGTAGTTTCTAACAGGAGTACTTCTCAAAACAAATCAGAAACATGGTCAAGAGCCAAAGAATTACGAAAGTTTACCAGCATGAATATCATAATAAAACTCCTCAAATTAGAATGAGAGCAAGACAGAGAGAGAGAGGCCCAGTGAAGAACCTGAACTCTAATTGGCAACTACATCACAAAAAATCAAAACTTAAGAAGGAACATATTCATCAGTAGGTTGCAAGATTTAAACAAGTTAGTATTTAACCTTCAAAAAGATTCAAATGAGCATCAGCTAGACCCCCATTAGGTAAGAAATACTTTCCAAAAAGTATGCCAATTACCAGAGGGCTATAGGCCAATAAGCTCACCCTGAAAAAGGTCTAATAGTGAGAAAGGGAAAACAACATACTACTAAAATTATAAGGCACCATTACTAATCAATATATTTCTCATGATGACAACATTCAGCCAACCCACAATCAAAATTTCAGCAAAGTAAGTTAGATAAATTTTGGAACAAAGAAAATGAGTTATAAATTAGACTCAACCTGCAGATAACACATGCACACACACACCAATGATGGGTTGCTAATTTCTGACCCAGTATTAACCATATAATACCTGTAAAGATACTATCTTAGGGAAAACACAATACATCACAACTAATGGGTATTTTGAAACAAGGTATTTAGCTTTGAAAAACAAGCATGTTACTCTTTGCCTGTGATACACACACACTCAACATTATATTCCATTTCGGAATAGTCCTTGGAAATTATTATTGAATATGATGAAGTTCATAGAGTATTAAACAATAATGCAAGAAAAAATCAATTAGATACTCGACAAGAAACAAAGAATCATTAGCTAAAACATGTGCACGGTGAGCATAATTACATAGCTGATAAAGAGAATAATTGTATAATTACATCACTTAATAAACAATATTATTCCTCTGTAAAAGCCATTGCAATAGACACAACAAATACATAAACCATGTGTTTATTCTTTCATATAGCATTTATAGTTTCTAGAAATGTCTCTCTCTAACATAAGCTGAGCCTAAAATACCAATCTCGAAGCTATTACAATTTTCAAACATGAACTAACATACTTAAATTAATTATAATGTCCAATCATTTATTGAACCTTCAATCATTAACTACTGAAGAGGTTTACCCAATAACAATGAAAAAATGATTTCCTATAAGAAGGCAACAGGCCCCTGTTTTTTTCATTAGGTTAATACAACCTAAAGACAACACAAAGTTGATGCTAAATTTCCAGCTGTTTAAAGAATAAATGCTGCTAGAAGAAGAGGAAATATGAATCAAGTTTAAGAAAAAATCATCTCTTAAACAATCTGTTCAGAAGCTAGAACTTTTTTTTTTAATATACTGTAAAAAAATTTATTTCAATTTATTTATTTATTTTTTATCAGCAAGAAAAGAAGAATTTTATTATAAAGGAGAAAAGAGAAGTACAAAGGAGGACAAAAAGTCCTTAACAGCATAAACCAAAAAATCTACAAACGGAAAAACAAGAAGTCCTCAATTTTTTTTTTAAATTTTTTATTTCAATTTACTATCCAATTAAGGAAAAACAAGTGGTTTACAAATCAACTATCATTAACTATAAACTAATCTATTTTGGAAACTCAAATAATTGCAACGGTCGCATAACGAAAATTTCGTAAGCACCAATTGTTCAAAAAACAAAAAAAAAAAAAAGCATGATCACTAGCTATCCACATGAAGTATGCAAACTTCTATTGGTGAAACTTTGTTAACAACCTATAGTACAATTTTTTACAAATCAACTATCACTAACAATAAACTAATCTATTTTGGAAACTCCAATAATTGCAACCGCAGGATAACAGAAGTTTCACAAGCACCAATTGTTTAAAAAAAGAAAAAGAAAAAGAAAAGCATGATCACTAGCTATCCACATGAAGTATGCAAACTTCTGTTGGTGTAACTTTGTTAACAACCTATAGTGTAAATTTGGTCTTATTTCACATGCTTTATCATCCTACAGTTTTTAGAAGATTTAATTCTCCCCATATCCCGAATACAACTAGCATTTATATCTATGACATATTGACATTTACAAAGAGAGAGCCAACCGCTTCATAATTAGTTTGGTTTGCATTTGTGCACCAATTGAACATTCACATATTGCTCTAATTTTCTTGTTCAAAACCATTGGAGGGCTACAAAGAATTAATTTACTTCTTCCTTATCATTAAGCAACAATGTATCAAAACTTGCCCCAATAGCCTTTCTATCAGTTCTATTCAACAATACAAAAACACTAAAGACCCAAGGATGTCCTTGATTTAATTAATTTTGGCTCTATTAAGTAGAAATTTCAAACTAAAACAAGTCTAAAGCATAAGATTCGATTTCCTTTTCTTCCCATTTCTAGCATTTGCTAAGAAACCAGACATAGGCAAAATCAAAACATATGATCAAACCAACATAGGGCAAAAAAACTCTCATCTTAATTTTCATTCAAAGGGACTAAAAAGAGAGCTAAAGAATAAAACTTAATTTCTTCAATTCTCTTTTTTGACAATTTCTAAGCAGATAAACAGAGGCCAAATAGAGAAATATGATCAGACAAAACAAAAACATGCTGAATTTTTAAATTTATGAAGCAAAAAAAAAAAAAAAATGAAATGAAGAAATAAAATTGAATTGCATTCATCGAATGATATAAATCATCAAATTTGAATATTGCAAGGGTCATCTGTAGACTCAAATCACAAAAGATGTAGAGTCAAACCTCGGTGTAGATTCAAACTTGAAAACAAGAAGAAACTTGAGAGAGAGAGAGAGAGAGAGAGAGAGAGAGAGTATACCTTCAATGATCGAGTTCGAAAGAATCGAGAAAAGCTAATTGTGTTTTTAGAATATATATATATATATATATATACGCATAAGAAACAGAGAGAACGAGACTGAAGGATAGAGAGATAGTGAGATCGAAAGAAGAGAGAGAGAGTAAGAGAACGAGAATGAGAGATTCATACCAGTGTGAGACTGAGAGAGAGAGAGAGGGAACGAGAATGCGTGCGAGAGAGCATGATTAGTGTTTGTGAAGGGCTAGGCAAATATAAGGAAAAGCAAAAAAAAAATAAATAAAAGAAAATAAGGGATAAATTGATTATTTGCGACTGATAATCAGATGGTCGCAAATTATACGGTAGCAAAAGGTCATTTTTTTATTAGCGAACATAATGAACATAAATACATATAACAAAATGAAGGAAAAGATAGCAAACCGAAGCCTGTGTGATACCACAGTCTTTTGAAAGTAGATTCGCCGCCTCATCGTGGGTGCGAGAGGTATGTCGGCATCTATCTCCCTGGATACGACTATATAGAACTCGCTAATGCAGAAACACCTTTTGTTAGCTCCGGTGAACTGACAACAACAACATTCTCTCTCACAGAAGAAGAATATATTATGGAGCAGATTGACTATAATTTTAGCGCAAAAATTTCTGTGTTGAAACCAAGGAAGATGGCCTTCTTTTATACACAATGGGGAAGAGAGGAGTCTCCTCTTAGCCATGAAGGTTGATAGCAAATACATCCATTACTCCTACAAAATTGATGGAGTAATGCACAATGATGGGAAGTAAGTGTGTAAGTTACACACTCTATATACACGTGTGTATATCTGCAAACACCAAACTAACCTAGCCCAAAAAGATTAGGTTGGTGGAGAACCAATTTGGCCCAGCCCAAAGCCTCAAGTCTCAAGCCTCAAGCCCAAGTCCCACAGCCCACAAACTTGGACTCGGCCTGGTCTGGGTTGGTGGGTGACTTTAGACACCCAATTTTTGACCATCCTTAAGACTTGGGCGCCTCAGATTGAACAGTCGATGATGAAATAATACGCTATATAAACGTTCGATTTATTCAGCAAAAAGTTTCAGTTTTGAGTATCAGAACCTAAAAACTTGCACCTCGTTTAGACCAAAACCTAATTTTTTTTCTAGCTTGACCACTTAGAGGCCTGCTAGCCAACAAGTGGCTAGTAGGCCAAATTTCAGTGGCCGACCGTTCCATTTCATGGCCGGCTGACCATGTCCAGCGGTAGACAAATATTTGTTGCTAGTTATTCCCCGCCATATGCATGCCTTGCACTAGATGTCACAATACATATATTTCTAATAAAGGAACTTGTTTTTCTATAAATAGATGACCACCCATTATGGTTTCAAGTTAGAAATTTTTTTCCAAGAGTCAAAAATTTGACAAACACTCTCCCTTTCTATCTTGCAATATACATACACTATACATACACTTCCTAAACCAAAATTTTGAGGCTTCTTACTGAGATTATTGAGCGAAAATTTCAGCTCTAGAGGGTGATCACCTTGTGGTTTGTGAACCAAAGAACATCCTCTCTTCAAGAGGTATAACTTTTGCCCTATTTACACTACTCTTTCCTACTATTTTCTTGTTGTTTTTCACATTGTTTTGAACTGGTTTTGTGGGCTAAAACTTGTGATTTAAAAGCTACTAAAGGTTGAGGGGTTAACCACCATTTCTTGCACCTTATTCCATAGCTTATATCCTTGTGTTTCCCACTCGTTTCTTTACTTTTTAGCTACTAATTTTCAGAGTTTTAAGAGGCTAAAGCATGTGATTTTAACATCCCAAAAGTGGAGTGGTTAGTCACCCCTCATTTGGCTTGCCTACTAGCTTTGTTCTCATCTTCTTTTACTTGCTTTTTCTATTTTTTCAAACTAATTTTCAGCAATGTTTTTATTTTTATTTATTTTATTTATTTATTTTCTTTATTTATTTATTATTTATTATTATTATTATTTTTTTTATAGTTTTTGGGAGTATTTTAGTTCTTTATTTACTTTATGCTTTGAATACTATGTTTGTGTTGTTGTAAGTTCTTATGGATTTGGGGGTTTAGGCCATAGACACCAATTCATTTGAGTTGATAGCTTTTCATTCGTTATTTTTTCCTATGAAGAGTCTCACACTTGCAATTATCTTTGCCTAATCATCTCTGTAACCTCCCTTCTTTCTTTTTTCCTTGGATTAAGAGTTATCTCAAACACTTGGTTATTGTTCAAAGCATGAGAAAGAGACTTTCCATGCTTAATGGTTTAATCTCTTGAAGTTTCACAAGCACCAATTGTTTAAAAAAAGAAAAAAAAAAAAAAAAGCATGATCACTAGCTATCCACATGAAGTATGCAAACTTCTATTGGTGAAACTTTGTTAACAACCTATAGTACAATTTTTTACAAATTAACTATCACTAACAATAAACTAATCTATTTTGGAAACTCCAATAATTGCAACCGCAGGATAACATAAGTTTCACAAGCACCAATTGTTAAAAAAAAAAAAAAAACAAAGACAAGCATGATCACTAGCTATCCACATGAAGTATGCAAACTTCTATTGGTGAAACTTTGTTAACAACCTATAGTACAATTTTTTACAAATTAACTATCACTAACAATAAACTAATCTATTTTGGAAACTCCAATAATTGCAACCGCAGGATAACATAAGTTTCACAAGCACCAATTGTTAAAAAAAAAAAAAAAACAAAGACAAGCATGATCACTAGCTATCCACATGAAGTATGCAAACTTCTATTGGTGAAACTTTGTTAACAACCTATAGTACAATTTTTTACAAATTAACTATCACTAACAATAAACTAATCTATTTTGGAAACTCCAATAATTGCAACCGCAGGATAACATAAGTTTCACAAGCACCAATTGTTAAAAAAAAAAAAAAAACAAAGACAAGCATGATCACTAGCTATCCACATGAAGTATGCAAACTTCTATTGGTGAAACTTTGTTAACAACCTATAGTACAATTTTTTACAAATTAACTATCACTAACAATAAACTAATCTATTTTGGAAACTCCAATAATTGCAACCGCAGGATAACATAAGTTTCACAAGCACCAATTGTTAAAAAAAAAAAAAAAACAAAGACAAGCATGATCACTAGCTATCCACATGAAGTATGCAAACTTCTATTGGTGAAACTTTGTTAACAACCTATAGTACAATTTTTTACAAATTAACTATCACTAACAATAAACTAATCTATTTTGGAAACTCCAATAATTGCAACCGCAGGATAACATAAGTTTCACAAGCACCAATTGTTAAAAAAAAAAAAAAAACAAAGACAAGCATGATCACTAGCTATCCACATGAAGTATGCAAACTTCTGTTGGTGTAACTTTGTTAACAACCTATAGTGTAAATTTGGTCTTGTTTCACATGCTTTATCATCCTACAGTTTTTAGAAGATTTAATTCTCTCCATATCCCGAATACAACTAGCATTTATATCTATGACATATTGACATTTACAAAGAGAGAGCCAACCGCTTCATAATTAGTTTGGTTTGCATTTATAAACCAATTGAACATTCACATATTTCTCTAATTTTCTTGTTCAAAACCATTGGAGGGCTACAAAGAATTAATTTACTTCTTCCTTATCATTGAGCAACAATGTATCAAAACTTGCCCCAACAGCCTTTCTATCAGTTCTATTCAACAATACAAAAACACTAAAGACCCAAGGATGTCCTTAATTTAATTAATTTTGGCTCTATTAAGTAGAAATTTCAAACTAAAACAAGTCTAAAGCATAAGATTCGATTTCCTTTTCTTCCCATTTCTAGCATTTGCTAAGAAACCAGACATAGGCAAAATCAAAACATATGATCAAACCAACCTAGGGCATAAAAACTCTCATCTTAATTTTCATTCAAAGGGACTAAAAAGAGAGCTAAAGAATAAAACTTAATTTCTTCAATTCTCTTTTTTGACAATTTCTAAGCAGATAAACAGAGGCCAAATAGAGAAATATGATCAGACAAAACAAAAAAATGCTGAATTTTTAGGCTTAGGAAGCAAAAAAATAAAATAAAATAAAATGAAATGAAGAAATAAAATTGAATTGCATTCATCGAATGATATAAATCATCAAATTTGAATATTGCAAGGGTCATCTGTAGACTCAAATCACAAAAGATGTAGAGTCAAACCTCGGTGTAGATTCAAACTTGAAAACAAGAAGAAACTTGAGAGAGAGAGAGAGAGAGAGAGAGAGAGAGAGAGAGTATACCTTCAATGATCGAGTTCGAAAGAATCGGGAAAAGCTAGTTGTGTTTTTAGAATATATATATATACGCATAAGAAACAGAGAGAACGAGACTGAAGGACAGAGAGATAGTGAGATCGAAAGAAGAGAGAGAGAGTAAGAGAACGAGATTGAGAGATTCATACCAGTGTGAGACTGAGAGAGAGAGAGAAGGAGAACGAGAATGCGTGCGAGAGAGCATGATCAGTGTTTGTGAAGGGCTAGGCAAATATAAGGAAAAGCAAAAAATAAATAAATAAAAAAAAATAAGGGATAAATTGATTATTTGCGACTGATAATCAGATGGTCGCAAATTATACGGTAGCAAAAGGTCATTTTTTTTAGTAGTGAACATAATGAACATAAATACATATAACAAAATGAAGGAAAAGATAGCAAACCGAAGCCTGTGTGATACCACAGTCTTCTGAAAGCAGATTCGCCGCCTCACCGTGGGTGCGAGAGGTATGTCGGCATCTATCTCCCAGGATACGACTATATAGAACTCGCTAATGCAGAAACACCTTTTGTTAGCTCCGGCGAACTGACAACAACAACATTCTCTCTCACAGAAGAAGAATATATTATGGAGCAGATTGACTATAATTTTAGGGCAAAAATTTCTGTGTTGAAACCAAGGAAGATGGCCTCCTTTTATACATAATGGGGAAGAGAAGAGTCTCCTCTTAGCCATGAAGGTTGATAGCAAATACATCCATTACTCCTACAAAACTGATGGAGTAATGCATAATGATGGGAAGTAAGTGTGTAAGTTACACACTCTATATACATGTGTGTATATCTACAAACACCAAACTAACCTAGCCCAAAAAGATTAGGTTGGTGGAGAACCAATTTGGCCTAGCCCAAAGCCTCAAGTCTCAAGCCTCAAGCCTCAAGCCCAAGTCCCACAGCCCACAAACTTGGACTCGGGCCGGTCTCGGTTGGTGGGTGACTATAGACACCCCATTTTTGACCATCCTTAAGACTTGGGCACCTCAGATTGAACAGTTGATGATGAAATAACACGCTATATAAACGTTCGATTTCTTCAGCAAAAAGTTTTAGTTTTGAGTATCAGAACCTAAAAACTTGCACCTTGTTTAGACCAAAACCTAATTTTTTTCTAGCTTGACCACTTAGAGGCCTGCTAGCCAACAAGTGGCTAGCAGGCCAAATTTTAGTGGCCGACCGTCCCATTTCATGGCCGGCTGACCATGTCCAGCGGTAGACAAATATTTGTTGCTAGTTGTTCCCCGCCATATGCATGCCTTGCACTAGCTGTCACAATACATATATTTCTAACAAAGGAACTTGTTTTTCTATAAATAGATGACCACCCATTATGGTTTCAAGTTAGAAAATTTTTTCCAAGAGTCAAAAATTTGACAAACACTTTCCCTTTCTATCTTGCAATATACATACACTATACATACACTTCCTAAACCAAAATTTTGAGGCTTCTTACTGAGATTATTGAGCGAAAATTTCAGCTCTAGAGGGTGATCACCTTGTGGTTTGTGAACCAAAGAACATCCTCTCTTCAAGAGGTATAACTTTTGCCCTATTTACACTACTCTTTCCTACTATTTTCTTGTTGTTTTTCACATTGTTTTGAACTGGTTTTGTGGGCTAAAACTTGTGATTTAAAAGCTACTAAAGGTTGAGGGGTTAACCACCATTTCTTGCACCTTATTCCATAGCTTATATCCTTGTGTTTCCCACTCGTTTCTTTACTTTTTAGCTACTAATTTTCAGAGTTTTAAGAGGCTAAAGCATGTGATTTTAACATCCCAAAAGTGGAGTGGTTAGTCACCCCTCATTTGGCTTGCCTACTAGCTTTGTTCTCATCTTCTTTTACTTGCTTTTTCTATTTTTTCAAACTAATTTTCAGCAATGTTTTTATTTTTATTTATTTTATTTATTTATTTTCTTTATTTATTTATTATTTATTATTATTATTATTTTTTTTATAGTTTTTGGGAGTATTTTAGTTCTTTATTTACTTTATGCTTTGAATACTATGCTTGTATTGTTGTAAGTCCTTATGGATTTGGGGGTTTAGGCCGTAGACACCAATTCACTTGAGTTGATAGCTTTTCATTCCTTATTTTTTCCTATGAAGAGTCTCACACTTGCAATTATCTTTGCCTAATCATCTCTGTAACCTCCCTTCTTTCTTTTTTCCTTGGATTAAGAGTTGTCTCAAACACTTGGTTATTGTTCAAAGCATGAGAAAGAGACTTTCCATGCTTAATGGTTTAATCTCTTTGGAGGTTCATTACTAAGGCATTACATCTTTCTCATGCTAAGCATAACTTTTTGTTTGACACATCTCTTTATTTCTTTTTGCACTTAGTGGACGTAGTTATCACTTTTGGACATAAATGAATAAAGAATGCCAATGTAATGTAAAAAAGGTTAAAATTGGATTAAAAGTGGTAAAAAGTAATAAAACTGAGTTGGGTTTAATCGGACGTTATATTGAATCCATTGAGTCTTGAATTATTCCATACTCTTTAGTGATGTTAATGATTTAAGAAGCAATGTCTACCACTTGTCTACCATTTCCCTTGAGGTAACTCCATTAGGAGAGAGGTTTTGTTGGTCTTTTATTTCCATTTATTAAGCCTTTGTCCTATCGGTTCATAGATCATCATGCAATAACTTTGCGACAATTGATGGTTTGTGAATCGAGTCTACTCCTCTCTTGATTAGTTTCATAATAAGGAGAGACAGAAATGATAAACATCCCCTGAAAACACTCTGTTTGTCTTCTGTTTCAATTCTGTGGCAACAGGGCAGAACCTAAAACCAGTGGCCGGCCGGCCACCTCCTAGTACAGCCGACCACTTTCCAAGGCTTGCCAGCCACCTTATTTTGTGCACGCAATGTCATTTTCATGGCAAAACAGAGCAAAAGTTAAGGCAAAAACAGATTAATTTCTTGACTGTAAGTAGAAAAGTTTATGGTAGCAACATAGAGAGGTTTCTGGGAGGACGTTCTCATTCGTGCGTGTGTGATTCTTTGATTCCTGTAGTCCTTTAAGTTGATGCTTTAATAGTAATACATTGTGCTTAATTAGTAGCTTCATTCAAAAACTTGTAATAGCTAGTTACATTAGCATTAATTCATTTATTTGGTGTTATAATAATTAGTTTAATTAGGACATTCATTCAGACCCTCTTGCATGATGGCACCCTTGTAATATTTTTTATGTATTTCGACCTCCATTTCTTTCTCCCTTTTATTTACATGCTTATCATGGTAACATCATGTCTTCCATTCTCATATCATTGCCATGCTTTGTATCCATGTTTTGCATGCATAAGGTTCGGTTCATCATACATTGTTGTCATTTCCTACTTATTTGAATACGTGTGTTGCTGCATGCTTTGAGTTGATCCGTATGACATGCTAATAAATCGAACCTATTAGTTGCATTTTGTATGTGTTGCATTAGTCACTTACATATTAGAGCATGCAATTTTCTAACTATTTTATTCTATTTTGGCTTGCATAGGTTGAGTACTACGTGAGCGTTTGCATGTATAGTAGTGTTTCCATATCAAGCATATTACCATGAGGCTAAATGCTTATATGATATACCTCTTGAATGCCTATGGATGAAGGCTATTTCGCTTAAGTTGGGATGCTTTTGATTAATGTACATATGAGCTTGCTTTTTCAAGTAGCACATATTCAAAACAATCTTCTAACAAACATGAAATCAAACCATTCCAAAGCGAGTGACTTAGTCTATACCTGTGTGGCTCACATAGTAAGTTATCAAAATAATTAGAACAAGAGTATATAATGTACATAAAAATCACATCATGATTAGTAGAGGCCGATCTTTGATCGGGTGAGTGGGGTGCTCAATTCATAACTTTTTCTTCTCATACCTAAGTTTCCGAGCCGAGACACTTTGGTTATGACAGACAAGTGACCTTTGACACGAGTCACGGGTTTCCTAAATTTTTCAAAAATATTTAGGTTACGACTCTAAAATTCGGCAATGCAGTCCATTTTTGGCATCTTTGATGATAAATGGATTTTCTAAGATTTGCTGGATTTGGACTCTCATTTGTGTTTTTTTGTTTCACATTGCACTTGTGAAACTAGATTCAGAACCAGGGGGGTCCAAACTGTAGGGTTATCGTATCTGAGGAGACTAAACCCCTTCGAGGAGCATAAAAAGCAAGCTACAGTTTCTGGGGACTCTGCTGGGGATATTAGAGAACTTGACTTGAACTTCATGATGTGAAATTTTGTCTATACTTATATGTTCTTTGCATTGCATTTGCATTGGTGCTCTTAAGTCACTGTGTTCTCCATCTGCTATTCCTAGACGACTTGCCTAAAAACCTTGCCAAAAGGTTAGCTGGTCGTGGGCTCTGTCATGTTGGAAACACAACCTTCAGACCTGGATTATCGCCATACTGCTTGATCCTCCTTTCACTTCTTGGTGTTAGGTGTGAGAGGTATATTAGGTAATCTTGCCGAGGTATCCCTTTTGATCAATCGGTGTAGTTGCATATCATAAAGCCATAGTGACTGTTCCAACATAGGACAGGATGCTCACCCATATATAGGATTTTGTGAAACTGCTTGCTTAAAGTAGTAAAACCCTAGATCATGTCAAAGTTAGGACAGAGAAACCCTAACCTCTCGTAGGGGTGTTTTGAATGCTTTTGTGCAAAGTGTGAAATCTTTGGAAATATTTGTGATGCAATGCTTAGAGAGTCTTAATCTTAAGGCGATGCCTTTCAAACTTGAAGGCCATATCAGAATCAGAATTCTAGTTGAAATCTAGGGGTTTGTGTTTGATATGGGCGAATTTTCAACAAGACCAGAACTAGGGCCAAAATTTGTATCTTGTTTTTCTTTGACTGGCATACCTGGTATCTTGATTTGATGGGGCATTTGTTTTTAATGCTAGGTTTGTCTGAGCCAGAGAAGAAGCAGTACCCAACTTAGCAAAGGCCCAACCCCGTCTAACCCGAAAAGCCTTAACCCATCACAGTCCATCCAATCCCAGAAAAAACCCACTTAGGAAAGGTCAAGTCCATTTGATCCCCAAAGGCTAGCTCATAAAAGATCCATCTAATGCCAAAAGACCCATGCTAAAAAGCCTAATCCAATCAAACCTGTCTAGACTAATCCAGTTCAGATACATCAAGTATAACCGAGTCGAACTTCTTATTAGTTAGCTCTCAGGTTACACCCATCCATTTCCCCAATTGCCAACTCAATAGACCCAGACCCGCGATGGCACAGACTTCAGAAGAAGTTGTGGCCATGATAACGGTCTTTCAAAAAATCATGGATACACCAAACCAATGAATTACTGTGCAGGATGAGAGCATTGCTGAGATGCAATGCCCATCTAGGGCATCTACCACACATCTAGTCCTGGGCCCCCAACCAAACTTTGACCCACCTCTGCCAGCTGAAGATTTGCAGAGTCCAGATCCTCGAGAAGGGTTGGCTCAAGCTCGAGTTTTCAGACCCCTAGTGCAGCCTAATGAGGGGGGTTTTCCCCTTGATATTAGTGAACTTGACCCGATCTTGTTAAAAATTGCTAAACTTTAGAAGCAAATCAAAAAGGCATAGGGAATTAACTTCATTCTTGACATTAAGGATGGTTACACCGAGACTGTCGTAAAGCTCCCAGACAAATTCAAAATGCCACACATTGACCATTTTGATTGGTCTGGAGATCCTATGGTACATATCTGGCTTTTCTTGAATGTCCTGAAACCAATAGGTCTGAGTAAGCCTCAGAAACTTTCTCTATATGGAAGAACCTTGTCGGGTATAACAGCCACTTGGTAAGCCAAGTTGAAGGATAAAGTAAAGCAGAACTGGGAAGAGTTGGCTGAGGTATTTGTTAATCAATATTCTTACAATAACTAAATTGAAATGACCACCCAAGAGCTTAATGCAACCCACCAAAATCCTAAAGAACCTTTTGTGGAATTTGTTGCAATGTGGAGAGCAAATGCAGCACAAATGACAGATCAACCTTCTGAGAAGGACAAAGTGCAGATACTGGTGTAGAAACTTGAGC
This sequence comes from Camellia sinensis, assembly GCF_004153795.1. NCBI lineage: Eukaryota > Viridiplantae > Streptophyta > Magnoliopsida > Ericales > Theaceae > Camellia > Camellia sinensis. Next base: position 895,888 of record NW_021028034.1, on the reverse strand, counting down.
CTGATATGTTACAAAAGTTAATAGTCGCTTCACTGTTCACTTTCAAAAGTTTGCATGAATTAGGTGTTCAGATTGAGAGCGCATTTAATAAAGGGATTATTCCTAGAACAAGCGAACCAACAAGGAGGGTGTTTTCTAGGAGTACCAATGCTAGCAGTAGTACTATTCCCAAACCCACTGAAATTAATACCGTCGCCACTAATCCCAAAATTGCCAACCCTTTTGATAATAGCAACCCACAAATAGTTGGCCCAACCTGAGCTCAAGGCAGAACTTTCACCCCCCTCCATATGAGCTTAACTAACGCACTAAAAGTCCTGATGGAGAGAGGGTATCTCAAACCCCTTGATCCCCAACCTCTACCTGACCTGCTCCCTGCTAGACATAACCCCACCAAATACTGTGCGTACCATCAACAGCGCAGTCATGGCACCGATCGTTGCTACCGCCTTTGTCATGACGTTCAGAATCGCATCAACAACCAGACGACAGTTCTATCTCAAGAACCCAATGTAACTAATAACCCACTTCCCATACATGACCACATACTCTCTCCTTCTCAAAATCTGAACCTTATCCATACACTGCCTCCCACCTTCGACCCCAGTATATATATCACTCCATCCCATTTATCCAAGCCTGAGGTGTTCATTCTAGAAAGTACGGACTTGTGCATGATGGATACACTTGAGCCCCAATCATCTTAAACCCCAAAACTTGAACTTAAACTCCACAATAGCCTAATTCCAATCCAATATACTCCAAAGAGTCCAACCCGACCAATTTATCAAGACCAAGTTGGTTCAAATACACTGTAGGCACTAATAGCCGAACCCGCTACTTTTGACTTGTCAAGCATGATTGAAGATCTATAGAGAACTATGGTGGATTTAGCTTTTGGGGTCTTGACACCATCATCGACCACATCATATGCCAAAAAGTTCACGACAAAAAGCTCCCCAATCTTGGGGCAAGCTGCAGTTGGAAAAGGGCCAACCCGAAGCTATCTCAAGTTTGGGTAATGACATATCAACAACAAATGGGCCTCGCTTGAATATAGCCACCTAATCCCTTGGTCAAGCTAAAACAAGTGGGAAGAACAAGGTCGGGGTAAGTATTGATCCCTATGTACATCTTCGGTGGGCTATTGAGACTTTGACGGTCAAAGGATTGAACAAGCAGTAAGTGCTTGCAATTGTTACAAAGATTGTGGATGACATTTTTGTTGCTCAGTTTAGGAGCATTTTGAATCAGGGGGCAAGCCATGAAAATGACTGCTTTACCAGGAACACCCATCCTAATTTCAATCCTAAGCCCATGAATATCCAGCCAACACCTGCTAACCCATTTGCCAATGTTTCTAAAACTGATGCTTCCTATTCCCAAAAACGAACCTTCGCCCATTTCCATATGAAAGGGTACCTCAAACCTCTCAATTCTCGATCTCTCCCTAACCCTCTCCTGCCTAGACATGACCCTACCCATCATTGCACATTCCATCAGCAATACGATCACTCTACTGACTGTTGCTTTTGCCTTCACCATAAAACTCAAGACTTGATTAACAAAAAGGTCATCACCGCACTTGAAAATCCTAAAGCTGTCGACAAACCTCTCCTTGACTGTAATAGATTGCCACTCCATAACATAAATTCTATCCGTGGCTTGCCTTAATGTCACGACCCAGACCTGCCCCTATGGGTTTAGCATCGTAACCGGCCAGTAATCCGTGATTACCAAAGGCCTGCTTAACAGTAATGACAGCAATACAGAGTAAAGGGGCTGGCAGAAGCCAAAACAGTAAATAAAAAGTGTCCAATGAGCTGTGACAGTCTGAATGCAAAAAGACTTTTATGAACAAGTCACATTCGTAACCAAAACACATTTACATACCATATATACATACATACTAGTTAGGGATTCAATCTATATGCCATAACTGTACAGTCAAGTCTAAACATTTTATTATAGAACAGAGGCAAAAAGGGAAAATCTAAAACACCCCAAAATAGCCTTGGCTTGACGCATTCGGAACCTCGATGTGAGGCACAATGGTTGGCTTTGACAGAACAGGAGCTTAGCCTGACGCTCCTAGCTTCGGTCCGGTGCCTGGACACCTATATATATATATATATATAAACAGTGAGCTAAAGCCCAGTGAATAACAATTATGTAAGGAGGTTAAGAATGAATGTCCTCTCAGTAATTAAACAGTCATATCAGTCACTCGGAAACCATAGCAGTTATATGTGGTGCATCCCATAGCAAAACAGTACAGTATGTCTTAATAGACCGAACAGTCAGTTGATGGCCATCATAGCAGTAAACAGTAGTAGTTCCAAACATGGGAATCGATAGAGATCTCTGTGACAGTAGCAGTAACAGTAAATTGCTATGGATGCCACAGATACAGTTTACAAATACGACAAACATTCATTCATTAAACAATAACGTTTCAGTAAGCAGAACAGTTGATCATTCAGAAAATAATCATAATCGAACATATCTTTACAACATTGTTACTCACAGAGCACTGGGCTATAGGTAAGCTAATGAGCATCCTCGGATGCCAACCCTACACAGTTACAGAACGAACACACACTAAGTTACACATTCGGGAATCAACAACTTAGTCCCTATGTTGACTCGGTGTGGTTCTACATCAATATTCTCATTAAGATGCCTTAAACATGGCCTAGGAATGCCTAGGATGGAAAGAGGATGCAATGATGTACTTTAAAATACTTTTCAAAATTTGCTGAAACAGGGGTCCACGCTCGAGCGTGGCTTTCTTTGCTCGAGCGGACATCTAGACAGAGGAGCTCCGCTCGAGCGTGACTTCCTTCGCTCGAGCGGACTGCAAACTTCATGAAGAGTACTGGATGCATGCAATTCATGCTCGACGAACGCTCGACCCCGCTCGAGTGTAAGACTCAGGTCCTCGCTCGAGCGTGAACTTTCTCGCTCGAGCGGACTGTAAAACACATGAACTTCTGGGCATATGCATTTCACACTCGAGCGTGACTTTCTACGCTTGAGCGGAGGTGCATGACTCAGAGTGTATGCTCGAGCATGAAGCCCTTCGCTCGAGCGTGGATCCAAAATCTAAATTTTCCAGATTGATCCTCAAGCACAAAACTCAACTTTAAAAGCTTCAAACTCGATTCTTTTGGGCTAATTTTCTGGAAAACATTTAGAAACCTGTAATACAACATGTTTCAAAGATCTTTTTATGAAATCAAGCCCAAAGGTATGCCAATTGAATCACCAAAACAACCACAACTTCAAGAACAAAGCTTAAATATGACATCCATGACTCTACATGAGTTCACACACTTTAAACCAAGATCAAATTGGAAATTTGATAGAAGAACATGATGAATTCTTGGAATACTAACATGATATGGCCATGCATGCAAGAATTTCATGAAAGACAACTTCAAAATGCTATGGTATGGACATGCATGCATGAATTCACTCTCAAATTCAACTCTTTAAACCAATTCTTGACTTCAAACTCTAAATTACCATGAACCATGCAAGATACAACTCAAATTCACAAATGAGAGGATGAAATCTCTACCTTAGGTCTTGAATTCTAGATGTGGAAACTCAAATATACAAATTCCCTTCAAATCTTCTAAGTCTCGAAGCCAAGCTCTTCTTGATGAACTCAATTTCTCTCACTCTTCCTCTCTCACTCGGTTTTGGTCTAGAGAATGGAAGAGATGGTATGAAATGCAACAATTAGGTCCAAATCAAAGTTGTAGGAAATGGCCACTTAATGGCGATTTGGTAATAAGGGCAAACTAATGTAATTTAACCTTATTTAATCTGATTTAATCGTTCTAAATCAAATTTAAATTAAACCTACCATAAAATCACATAAATTCTAACTAGCATAAAACACTAGTCAATTTCTGATTCGGCCGCCGATATGGCCTTCAATTCGTAATTCGAAACTAAAAACATGAACAGATCATTTAATGACAAACAGATAGAAATGCAATTAAATAACATACTCATGCATTCAGTTCAAAATTTCAGTCAAATCAGTTACTTATCATGCTTAATAAGAGATTAGCACTAATCAGAGGTGAGGGTTGTCACAGTCTTCCCCCTTTAAAAGAGTTTGGCCCAAATTCGGATTACCTTCATTTTGGAAGAACACTGGATCCAGGGGGAACAGTTCAGGATATCTCTTTAACATATCATCTTCTCTTTCCCGTGTGGCATAAGTGCCACCGTGGTTTTGCCAATCCACTTTCACTAACGGAATTTCTTTGTTTCTCACCTTTTTGATTCGTCGGTTTACAACCTGAATAGGCCGTTCTTCGTAAGTGTAGTCATCACTTAGCACTACACGGGTAGGCTCAATAACATGGAAGGGATCCCGAAGATAATTCCTCAACATTGAAATATGGAAGACTTTATGCATATGCTCCATTTCAGGAGGAAGTGCTACTTGATACGCCACCGGATTAATCTTGATTTCATACGGTCCAACGTACCTCGGTGCTAGCTTACCCTTGACTCCAAAACGAGTCTGACCCTTCATTGGTGTCACTTTAACAAAAACATGCTCACCCACTTCATATTCCCTGTCTCGCCTTCGGACATCCGCATAACTTTTCTGTCGGCATTGTGTGGTTTTCAACCTCTGTTGAATTAGTTTTACTTTTTCTATGGTCTCGTGTACAATCTCGGGCCCAAGAAAAGTCCCATCTCCAACTTCTGCCCAGCAAATAGGAGATCGGCATTTTCTGCCATACAAGGTCTCGAAAGGCGCCATACCAATGCTCGAGTGAAAGTTGTTATTGTAGGCAAATTCGGCTAAAGGTAAATGGCTTTCCCAATTTTCTTGGAAATCAAGGACACACATTCGCAGCAAATCTTCCAAAGTCTGGATGGTTATTTCTGACTGGCCATCTGTCTGAGGATGGTATGCACTACTCAGTCTCAGTTCAGTACCCAATGCTGTCTGTAGGCTTTGCCAAAATCTCGATGTAAACTTCGAGTCCCTATCATAAACAATGGACACTGGCACTCCATGCAATCTAACAATCTCATCAAAAAAAATTATAGCCAATTTGTCCGCATTGTAAATTGTTTTGACAGGTAAGAAGTGAGCAAATTTAGTCAATCTATCAACAATAACCCAAATTGAGTCCATACCTTTACTGGAGCGAGGTAAACCAACAATGAAATTCATAGTGATATGTTTCCATTTCCACTCCGGTATTGGTAAGGGTTGCAGTAAGCCTGCGGGTCGTTGATGTTCAGCTTTAACTTGTTGGCAATAAAGACATTTCGATACAAAGTCAGCAATCTCTTTCTTCATTCTCGGCCACCAGAAATTTAGTTTCAAGTCTTGGTACATTTTCGTGTTTCCTGGATGGATAGACAGTTTCGAATTGTGGCCCTCTTGCAGAATTCGTCTTTTCAGTTCAGAATCATTCGATACACACAACCTTCCCTGGAATTTCAACACATTATTCTCAAATTTAAAGTCCACCCTCAGTTTGGACTCCCGTTCATCAATGACCTTTTTCAAAAAGTCATCATGTTGCTGCTTCTCTTTAATCTCCTCAATCAGTGCCGGTTGAGCAGAAATAGCGACTAAGGTTCCACCTTGTTCACGCAAGACAATCTCAACTTCAAATTTTTCAAGGTCACATAGCAATTCTTTCTGCTCGGTGAGTAAACAGGCTAAATTTCCAACTGATTTTTGACTCAGTGCATCGGCAACGGTGTTAGCTTTCCCCGGATGGTACAAAATTTGCAAGTCGTATTCATTTATCAGTTCTAACCATCTCCGCTGCCTCATGTTCAATTCTTTCTGTGTGAAGAAACATTTCAACCTCTTGTGATCTGTATACACTTCACATGTTGCCCCATAAAGGTAGTGACGCCAGATTTTCAATGCAAATACCACTGCGACAAGTTCTAAGTCATGGGTCAGGTAGTTCTTTTCATGCGGTCTCAGTTGTCGGGAAGCATATGCAATAACTTTACCATTCTGCATCAAAACACATCCCAAGCCCTTATAAGAAACATCACTAAATATGGTAAATCCATCCGTACCTGAGGGTAGGGTAAGAATCGGTGCAGTTACAAGTCGAGTCTTTAACTCTTGAAAAGCTGATTCTCTCTGGTCAGCCTAGTTAAATGATATCCCTTTTTGAGTCAACCGAGTCAACGGTAGGGCAATTTTGGAGAAGTCCTTCACAAATCTTCTGTAGTATTCGGCTAAGCCTAAGAAACTTCGGACTTCAGTAACATTAGACGGTCTGGGCCAATTCACTACTGTTTTAATCTTCTGTGGGTCAACTAAAATGCCATCCTTACTGATCACATGTCCCAAAAACATTACATTGTCTAGCCAAAATTCACACTTCGTTAGTTTTGCATATAGTTTCCGTTCTCTTAAAGTCTGTAAGGCAATGTTCAAATGATGTTCATGCTCTTCCGTGCTTTTGGAATAAATCAAAATGTCATCTATGAAAACAACTACAAATTCATCGAGGAATGGTTTGAAAATTTTATTCACAAGGTCCATAAATGCAGTAGGTGCATTAGTAACCCCGAAAGGCATAACAAGGAATTCGTAATGTCCATACCTCGTTCGAAAGGCAGTCTTTTCAATGTCCTCTGGTTTGACTTTCAACTGGTGGTATCCGAATCTAAGGTCAATTTTTGAAAAGACCTGAGCACCTTGTAACTGGTCAAATAAATCATCAATATGTGGCAGTGGGTACTTGTTTTTCACTGTTACCTTATTCAGTTCACGGTAGTCAATGCAGAGTCTCAATGAGCCGTCTTTCTTTTTCATAAACAAAACTGGAGCGCCCTATGGCGAAGTACTAGGCCTGATGAACTTCTTATCCAACAGTTCTTGCAGTTGAATTTTCAATTCTTTCAGTTCGATAGGTGCCATTCTGTACGGAGCTTTGGAAACTGGCTGTGTACCTGGAATCACATCAATGGTGAACTCAATGTCCTTGTCAATCAAATCCCCTGAAAAATCATCTGGAAAAACATCTGGGAATTCTCTGACTATGGAAATACTGTCCACATTAGCTTTAGCATCAGTAGGTACAGTCAATATGCAACATAGATACCGTTTATGTCACGCCCCAAACTCGCCCCAAAAAGTTTGGGCATGACCTATTCGGAACCGGACACTTAACCTAATATATATAACATATGGGGCTTGAACGGAAGCATTCAACAATATAAATTAACATACATAAAAGAACTATATCCATTGAGCGACCACTATCATGCCAGGATCACAAACAACACATAAGGCAGATAAACAGATAGTGACGTGCCTCTGAGAATTTAGCTATGTACATATACATAAACAGACCCAGCCCTCAAGATTGGGTGTAACAAAAACATTAAAAGGTAAAAGGATTACATACACTTCAACCTTAGACAGACAATCAGGGTATGAAACCAAAAGCTTAATAAAACTCCATAAAATGGGCTGCCTTCATTTAAGTGCCTGGACACTCTGAGGTTGACAAAAGAGGAACGGTTGCCATGGGTTAAGACTGACCTCCAGGTACGGTTGCCATGGGTTAAGACTGACCTCCAGGTACCTACAGAAACAGACATAACATAAAATGAGCCAAGCTCTGTGAATAGCAGTATATAAACAATTTAACAATTAACTTGAATTACAATGTACATATATAAGTGCATAGAACATATAGTTAACTTTATCTTATAATTATTTCCAGAATGGCCTTAGGCCTAAACTTTAAACAGAATGGCTTCAAGCCCTTGATCAGAGTGGCATTAAGCCCTTAAATAGAGTGGCATTAAGCCCTTAAACAGAACGGCCTTATGCCCTTAAACAGAATGGCATTAAGCCCTTTTTATGTATGTATGAACTTAAGAGGTGTCTCGCATGGATTCTAGAGGTGGCTCACACTGTAGCACTTAGTTCCGTATAGCACTTTGTTCCATACCAGAAATACAGAATGGCCTCTGGCCTAACAGATCATACAGAATGGCCATAGGCCCAGATTGGCTTTAAGCCTAGTTCATGTATGTATGGACTCAAGAGGTGGCTCGCACGAATTCTAGAGGTGACTCGCATTGCAGCACTTAGTTCCGTACAACACTTTGTTCCATACCCGAAATACATAGGTCTTGAAGACCGAACGATTCATATCATGTCATAGCATAGCATAAACAGGACGGATAAACAGAAACAAATTCATACATACTTATAATTATGCTTAAATCATAAACAGAAATCAGAATTCATGCTTGATTATACATGGTACATTCAATAGCGCTAACAAATCAATATAGAGCATACTTGTTCGTTCCATAAACGAACCTCTGGTACCGGGAACTTATAACATACTTGAACGACGATATTATTACCCCCGGGCAAGGGCCTTGTGCTAAGGATGCCATGAATACTTTTATATATATGGACAATCATTCACTGATTCGAAACGTAACATATCAGAAAATAGAGCATTTCTTGTCATATCATGTCATTACAATACGCTTAACAAGGACGGAACAATTCACTTTCTAACGTGGGTTACATAATGACGTTAAACCTTTGCATTCATGTCGTAGATTCTGAACGACCTCAGGCCCCTTAGGAGCAAAATAGTATGCTCTCATATTCACACCGAAACCGTTGTTCAAGAATGAACATAAGTTCCCTTCATTCATTAAGCACAACATAGGTCACTTACGGAGAATAGAATATTAATATTAACTATTAATCATAATCATACATAAATATACACATTTGTTTAATCGTTTATATACGTTAACGTAGGTAACTTGCAATTAATAGAGTGTTAATGGTAACCATTAGCTGTAAATAAAGCGTACTATGACAGTACTACTACTCACAGTGCTTTAGCGGAGTGCTTGCCCCTCCCAGGTTATGACTTACACACATGCACAACTTATTCATTAGTTCTTTTTCTTTCTTGATTCATTTCCTGGTTCATTTTACTTCAAACGAATTTACAGGCATCTTAGGGATATCAAATACAAATTTGAAAAATACCAGAGGGTTAAGCACGCAAAACGGAGCGAACAAAATTTTGCAGCTTGGGCTGCGCGTGCGGCTGTGAGCCCTGCACGTGCGGCAAGGCTTCCCGCATGTGTGGCAGTGATCCCCGCACGTGCGCGATTCTGGGCAGTGCAGTTCGAAATTTCCAAACAAAACCCCATTTTTGGTAAGCTTCTATAAGGCTCACAATAGGTCCTTTAATTGATGAAGTATGGTTCAAAAACATGTACATAGACATTACAACATACATCAATTTCAATATAACTTGGATCTTAGATCTTTAAAACTTGTAAACATAACCCAATTCCCTTAAACATACAAACAAGACATAGGTATAAACATGCAAGTCCAACTTGAAAATCCAAGAAATAATTTACCATGCCTCTGTATAACTCAATTTACCTTCAAAACAACTAAATATCAAGAATACTTCTCAAGAGGACAATATTCACACCCTTGATGGAAATAACAACTCCATAAAAATAAGAGAAATTTAAAAGGTGGTTGAAGAGAAGGTGATTCATGCCTACCTTGTCTCAAATCCTTATAATTTCTCTCAATTCCTACTCTTCTCCCTTGAAAAACTTCTTCTCCCTTAGTTCTTCCTCTTAAACTCCTTTCTTTTCTCTCTCTCAGGATATTCTGCAAGGGTTACTATTTATGCCTGTTGTACATTCCTTGTATAAATTGTGATTGATTGCTATGCAGAACATAGTGAACGTACAGATGGAAGGTCCGGAGGATTTTACCTCCACCTGGTTAGATGAAAAGAAAATGAAGATTGTACAACATATGTAAAGAGGAATTGTGAAAAATTTGAATAATGAATAATCATGAGAATCATTACCTCTGTTTACCTTACATAGATGGGTGAGCAATGCAAGACATGTAGATGGAGTTAAATCAACAATGTTGCACTGTGGAAGCGTAGTGAGGGTTCGAGTTGATTGGTAAGACAATCTATATGCCAATGCTTAAGTTAGAAGTATGTTATCGGTTGTTATTTTCAGATTGGATGTTACTTATCATCTGTTTAGGTGAAGTGATTAAACTCTAGGTATGGCATATTTCTAAGACTAAAGAAAATGACATATTCTTCCTTGTCATAACAATGTTTCGATCTGTGATTTTGAGAAATTATTGCATTTGAGTATTTTGATGAGATGTGTTTGTGTGCTAACTGAAATTGTGTTGAGTACGATTGGCTGGAAGAAGAAGTTATGTATATAATGACCCCTCTTAGAATCGTGTGATTTGTTTATTGAAACCTGCAATCTGAAATCTGTAATTTGAAATGTGAAATTTGAAATCCGAAATCTAACTCTGTCATCTGTAATCTGTTTCGTTATGTCTAAATTGCAATCCGTAATTAGGATTTCTTATAAAGAATAGTTGAACGACATGAAGGACCTTACCCACATTACGTGTCTGCTTACTCGAGGCTTGTAAAAAGATAGACAGTTATGGACTACTTCGAGACCAAACTAAATGATTGATAAATGGCTAGGTTACTGTAAGAATTAAAATCCTGTTTCTGGATACTAATGACTTAAGATTGAGAAATTACGACACTGTGAACTTTAGAAAAAAAAAAAAAAAAACGAATGGACATGGGAATATTCGATATTGATAGTGAGTTAACGGTATGTACTGAACATTCACCTCCTCCGGTATGCTTATACAGATTTGTCTAATATGCGTGACGTGATTCCGAATTGATATACTATCTTATTGAACTGATTTGGCTAAGAATTCTAACTCTGATCTTAGGTGGTCAAATTATTTTGTTACTATATGAATATTGTAGACTTAAGGAAATCCATGACCCTATGAATGGACCCAGTAGGACCTATGTATGTGGAGTAACTAGATACTCTGTTATGTTAATTGACTGAGCCAGACGACTAGTCTATAACTTCAGTATGGCTATTTGCTGACCCACTATAATTATAAGTTGTGAATACGAAACCATGTGGTTGATCTCGTGTCTTATAGTAGGAAAAGAAAGAATCGTCTGAATAGTGGAATACTAAAATGATTAAAAAGAAGCCAAATTAATTTGTGCTGCAACAAGAAGAGATACTTAAAAAAAAAAAATAACGATTTATCACACCTTATGGTTATGACCGATTAGTCAAGTATGATTTTAAATTTGATTTCTGGTTTTGTTCTTGAGTGGCTCCCTTTGCTCAAAATAATGGCTGTTATAGTTGTATTTATTGTTTAGATTGGGACTTATGATGGCATGACCAAGTGGCTACGATGGTATGTCTGCATGAATTTATGAAACTGTATGTTATTTGCTTTGGTATTACCGTAATTATTTGATTTGGAATATGGTTCTCCTTGTGTTACTATATTTTGAAGTGAAACTGTTAAGAATTAACGATATTGAGTGGGATTCTTCTTCCCATTGTTCTGACCTTGTCAAGAATTAGTAGATATGATTTTGAAGCAATGTAACGATATAACTTTGATATGTTTTCGGAAATGGAGAAATACTAAAAACTAATAAGGAAGCTAGTAGCTACGTACCTAAGCAACTTATTTGTGACTACTAGATTGGAATATATCTTGCTTCTTAGGCAGAACCTTGTTTGGTAGGTTCTGACATCTGATTCAATTATGCATAACCAGATTTGAATCTAACCACGTGATTAATTTATTTATTCTGGAACTGTATGTAGCCTTAAAGGACAACCCATCTCCGAGTAAATTGCACTATGAGATTTACCCAAGGGAATTACTTAACTGGGCAAGTTTGAACATGTACGTTCTAATGAGAATTATATATGAACTATTAATGCAGGACCAATTTAGTTATGAACATAGTAGAGAACATTTTTGTTAGTGTAATTGGAATTAACGTATACTATGCGGATATGTGCATTATGTGCTTAAGGAAGTGATATCTATTATGTTTTTGTATATGAAAATTAATGCTATAGACCTTATTGACAGGAAAATATTGTGATTATAAGCCCTACCTACTGGGGATTTCTGCTTTGCATATTCTGCAGTAAACTCATGTGGTCTCATCTCATTCGACATATGATCTTATGAAATAAATATATGGAGAGGATGTTTTATTTTTACACACCTGAGACGTTAAAACAACTAATTGGATGAAACTATGAGATGCTTATTATGTTGAGAACTTTTGACTAATTGTGATAAATGTCGGATTAACTTGTGAATGGTTCGAACTGAGGTATTACGTGAACCTCTATAATAAAAGTATGGTAATAGCTATGCGATAAAACAAGTTTGAGGGACCAAACTTATTTTAAGGGGGGGAGAGTGTAATAACCCGACCCTCATATCTGTTTTTGGTATATTGTCAGTCCCTTATTCTGATCATTTAAATGCTTACTGTGAAATTTTATGTGAAATTAAATTTAATTAAGTGAATCCTACGATTATGGATGCATATCTGTTTAATAAGAAAAATTTAATTTTACATAAAATTTCACAGTAAGCATTTAAATGCTCAGAATAAGGGACTGACAATATACCAAAAACAGATACGAAGGTCGGGTTATTACACTTTACATCCCTTCTTAATCAGTTTAAAAGCCTTCATAGATAAAATCAGATATGTGTAGGCACTACACCAACTCCGTTAAATACAAATTCAGGCAATCCAGGTGGATGGAAAACAACTTGTTTTGTTATACAGTCTATGGTAGTATGATATTTTGTTAACCAGTCCATTCCCAATATCACATCGCAATGATCGATATTCAAGGGCAGTAAATCAATATACAAATGACATCCCCAAAAATAATTTCACATTCAGGGTACATATAAGCACAAGTCATGGATCCCCCAATAGGTGAAGATACAACTAACAAATAATTCATGGGTTCCAGTGGTCTATTTAGTTTTCGCGAAAAAGCATGCGAGACATATGAATGTGTAGACCCCGAATCAATCAGAACATAAGCATTTTGAGTACGGATTGAGAGTATACCTGACACAACGGTCTCGGTATTCTGCATATCTCCCGGTACAAGTGCGAACACTCGGCCTTACCTTAGAGGCTCCTTTCTGGTAGCTTTGGGATTGGGTTTCGGTGCAACAGTTGATGCTGTTGCGCTAGCTGCAGCTTTACTATTGCCTTGAGAAGTGGAAGGGCAATCTTTAACCATGTGACCCACTTTGCCACACCTATAACAAGCACCAGAGAGTTTATAGCAAACCCCCTTATGTCTTTTCCCACATTCAGAGCAGGGTGGTATGGAATTGTTTCCCTGGCTAGAACTGGTTGTTGACCCTGTATTTTGCTTTTTGTTCAATGGACTGCTTTGGCCTTTCTTAAACTTAAAATCCCATCTCTTACCACGCCATTCAGTCGCTGGTGTTTCGGTCTGTTTGAATGCCTCGATGTTTGACTCAGCTATTATTGCCCGGTCAAGAACATCCACATATTTTAGTAACTTCAGCACATTGATTCTGTCAAGTATCTTTACATGAAGGCCGCCTTCAAACTTCCTGGCCTTTTTGTAATCAGTGTCCACCATGTGTGGCGCGTATCTGGCAAGTTCAGTAAACTTTGATTCATACTCTGCCACTGACATAGTACCATGTTTCAACTGTTCAAACTCAGTAACTTTGCGATCCCTGACACACTAAGGAAAGTATTTTTCAAAGAAGCCTTCTTTAAATTGAGCCCAAGTCAAAGTAGTATTGGTGTCACGAACAAGCATCCACCACCTTCTGGCCTCTTCTTGTAAAGTAAAGGTAGCCAGCAATACCTTGTGTGCTTCGGAACATGGAAACACTTCAAATAATTTCTCTGTTTCTAGAACCCATGCTTCGGCCTTTAACGGTTCAAGGCCTCCCTGAAAGGATGGTGGTTTCATTTTACTGAACTTCTGTGTCAAGGCAATTATATCCTCATTAACATTTTGCTCTAGTTGAACTGGAGGAGGTGGGGACTGTTGGTTCTATTGTAGCTTTAAGGCCTCAGTCAACAGTTCAACCGTTCTTTCTAATCTTGCCATCCTTGCCTCAGATGATTCGGATTCATCAACATTTTGTGCATTATCCATTTCACTATAGGCAATATGGTAATAATAAACATAGGCAGTTACATACTTAAACACATTAGCACATTATCACATATATTCATGTCACGGCCACACACACTTTCTTATGCTCATGCAATGCCCTAATTACTTTTCTAGGACATCCTATAGCTCATTTGGACAGGTGTGTGCGATATAACTCGTGCTTTGATATCGCTCTGATACCACTCTGTCACGACGCAAACCCGCCCCTATGGGTTTAGCATCGTAACCGGCCAGTAATCTGTGATTATCAAAGGCCTGCTTAACAGTAATGATAGTAATACAGAGTAAAGGGGCTGGCGGAAGCCAAAACAGTAAATAAAAGGTGTCCAATGAGCTGTGACAGTCTGAATGCAAAAAGACTTTTATGAACAAGTCACATTCGTAACCAAAACACATTTACATACCAGATATACATACATACTAGTTAGGGATTCAATCCCTATGCCATAACTGTACAGTCAAGTCTAAACATTTTATTACAGAACAGAGGCAAAAAGGGGAAATCTAAAACACCCCAAAATAGCCTTGGCTTGACGTATTCGGAACCTCGAGGTGAGGCACAATGGTTGGCTTTGACAGAACAGGAGCTTAGCCTAACGCTCCTAGCTTCGGTCCGCTGCTTGGACACCTACATATATATATATATATATATATATAAACAGTGAGCTAAAGCCCAGTGAATAACAATTATGTATGGAGGTAAAGAATGAATGTCCTCTCAGTAATTAAACAGTCATATTAGTCACTTGAAAACCATAGCAGTTATATGTGGTGCATCCCATAGCAAAACAGTACAGTATGTCTTAATAGACCGAACAGTCAGTTGATGGCCATCATAGCAGTAAACAGTAGTAGTTCCAAACATGGGAATCGACAGAGATCTCTGTGACAGTAGCAGTAACAGTAAATTGTTATGGATGCCACGGATACAGTTTACAAATAGGACAAACATTCATTCATTAAACAATAACGTTTCAGTAAGCAGAACAGTTGATCATTCAGAAAATAATCATAATCGAACATATCTTTACAACATTGTTACTCACAGAGCACTGGGCTATAGGCAAGCTAATGAGCATCCTCGGATGCCAACCCTACACAGTTACAGAACGAACACACACTAAGTTACACACTCGAGAATCAACAACTTAGTCCCTATCTTGACTTGGTGTGGTTCTACATCAATATCGTCATTAAGATGCCTTAAACATGGCCTAGGAATGCTTAGGATGGAAAGAGGATACAAGGATGCACTTTAAAACACTTTTCAAAATTTGCTGAAATAGGGGTCCACGCTCGAGCATGGTTTTCTACACTCGAGTGGACATGTAGACAGAGGAGCTCCGCTCGAGGGTGACTTTCTTCGCTCGAGCAGACTGCAAAGTTCATGAAAAGTACTGGATGGATGCAATTCACGTTCGACGGACGCTCGACCCCCGCTCGAGCGTGAGACTCAGGTCCTCGCTCGAGCGTGAACTTTCTCGCTCGAGCGGACTGTAAAACACATGAACTTCTGGGCATATGCATTTCACATTCGAGCGTGACTTTTTACGCTTGAGCGGAGGTGCATGACTCAGAGTGTACGCTCGAGCGTGAAGTCCTTCGCTCGAGCGTAGATCCAAAATCTGGATTTTCCAGATTGATCTTCAAGCACAAAACTCAACTTTAAAAGCTTCAAACTCGATTCTTTTGGGCTAATTTTCTGGAAAACATTTAGAAACCCATAATACAACATGTTTCAAAGATCTTTTTATGAAATCAAGCCCAAAGGTATGCCAATTGAATCACCAAAACAACCATAACTTCATGAACAAAGCTTAAATATGACATGCATGACTCTACATGAGTTCACACACTTCAAACCAAGATCAAATTGGCAATTTGATAGAAGAACATGATGAATTCTTGGGATACTAACATGATATGGCCATGCATGCAAGAATTTCATGAAAGACAACTTCAAAATGCTATGGTATGGACATGCATACATGAATTCACTCTCAAATTCAACTCTTTAAACCAATTCTTGACTTTAAACTCTAAATTACCATGAACCATGCAAGATACAACTCAAATTCACAAATGAGATGATGAAATCTCTACCTTAGGTCTTGAATTCTAGATGTGGAAGCTCAAATATACAAATTCCCTTCAAATCTTCTAAGTCTCCAAGCCAAGCTCTTCTTGATGAACTCAATTTCTCTCACTCTTCCTCTCTCACTCGGTTTTGGTCTAGAGAATGGAAGAGATGGTATAAAATGCAACAATTAGGTCCAAATCAAAGTTGTAGGAAATGGCCACCCAATGGTGATTTGGTAATAAGGGCAAACTAATGTAATTTAACCTTATTTAATCTGATTTAATCGTTCCAAATCAAATTTAAATTAAACCTACTATAAAATCACATAAATTCTAACTAGCATAAAACACTAGCCAATTTTTTATTCGGCCGCCGATATGGCCTTCAATTCGTAATTCGAAACTAAAAACATGGACAGATCATTTAATGACAAACACAGAAATGCAATTAAACAACATATTCATGCATTCAGTTCAGAATTTCAGTCAAATCAGTTAATTATCATGCTCAATCAGAGATTAGCACTAATCAGAGGTGAGGGTTGTCACAGTCTTCCCCCCTGCCGGCACGGTCAATGAGATGTATGGGGACAACCAGGGTGATTGGGAGGCTCAATCTATGAGACCTAATTTGAAAGTCTGAAATCAATCCTATTGGCAGGTTTGGACCCTCCCATGGGATACTTGAAGTTTTTCATGAATTCTACTGATGGACTTGGAGAGTGGAAACCCTCTTTTGTCTCAAGGATGCTGATTTTGTTTTGAATCATGTCCTGTAAATAGTTGAGTTGTGAGTTTTATTTTCGCTGTCTTTTCTTGTGTTGTTGCGTTAGTCGAGTTTCTTCCTATGAATTGCTCTTGTATACCCTCAAGTCTCCGTTTGTGTAAATAAAAAAGTGGGAGTCAAGTTTTTGATCATTTATTGTGCCTATAGTAATTCATGTGTGACCTTTTTAAAATAGGAAAAGCTTTGAATTTTTTTTTGAATGAGATTCTGTTAATAAGCTCGAGTGTTAAAAAGGATCCCCCAAATGGTTTGTGTGGATTGTAACTTATCGATGCAAAGTCCTTCATGATTTCAAAAAGTTTAAAGTTGTTTCTTTTGCAAACTGACGAAGATAGGTTCATAATTGTGCGTGGTATTTTACATTGTCCTACAGACTTTTTTCACCATTTGGCGATCATTTTGGCAAGCACAAGACGGCTTTAAGACCTCACAATCATAGAATTCCTCCATATGTTGTTTTCATTACTTCAAAAAGAAATGGATAAAAGAAACCAAAAAAAGAGAAGAAGAAAAAACGAAAAAAGTGAAGAAGAGAAGAGGAAAAAAAAAGGAGAAAAGAAAAAAAGAAAAAAAGAAAAAAAGAAACGGAAAAAAGAAAAGAAGTCAACCATCACTACTACAAATACAGATAAAGATCACATTTTTGTCTGAATCCAGGGAAACCAATGCGAGGAAGCACTGCATCGCAAGAAGAACTAACTCTGAAAATAGAGCAAAAGAAAAGACAAAGACATGCATAAGACAATGGAGAACCAAACTCAAATCAAGGTGAAGCCAATTCCAGTGTTAGTGCAAGGATGAATGTTCATCAAATTCACCACAAATGTTGTAACGTTATCTGTGAGAGGCTCTCTAGGTTGAAAACCTGAAAGGGCGACGTAGGCAAAAGTTAGAGCATGAAAAATGAGAAATCAAACAAATATAGCTTGTAAGGTCGAAATCCCTAAAGGGGTGACTTTGGCAAAAGTTAGAGCGCAAAAGAAAAGAGTTAATATCCGAGCGAACCTCAGCCATGAACTACGTTGGTCTGATTTCCATTCTTGGGATACGTAGACAACTTTATCCGAAAGTTCGATCTCAACCCTATCCATCTCATCCATCTCGATCCAATCATCTTTCCCAAGTCACGTCATTAGCTTCGCATGAATGCATTTGCCAGACAGACTACTGTGCATATCACATACTTGCATTGGGCAAGAAAGAACTAGCTTGAATCAACAAGTGGAGTAATTTTCAATACTTGAACTTATCAGTAAAATCTCTAACTTGAGCAAAAAAGGAATCAAAACTTGGGTTTTGCGAAATTGAGTTTTAAAGCGAACATAAGTAATACTATGGGCACTATGAATGATCAGCTACCTTGAGTCTTTTTCTGCTATTGGGTCAGTTGTGAGTTCGGTTGTGTTGTGCCTGGTGTTTGTCTCAATCAACGCTCTTCATCGAGTCACCATAGCGTGTCTGTCACTCAAAAGCGCTCTTCATCAAGTCACCCTAGTGAGTCAGTCGCTCAACATTCAACAAAGTGGCATAGTCAAAATTTTATACATGAATGTTCACTCCAAACTCGAAAACAAGCCCATGTGTGGAATTCATAAACAAACTGAGAGTGCCCATACAAGGGCATCGTGCATTCATGATCATTGCAAAGTGTATATGTGGAATCTGTCACTGCTTTGGACGGGACGGGAGTAAGTTCTCAACATGTCGAGAAAGAAGAAAAGCATGAGTCTGATTGGTTGGCAATTGCTCCAGGATCTGATGATCTCCATCACATGTGCTTGCATAATATTAAAAAAGGTGACCAGTGACTAGACACTAGGGGCAATTTTTAGTACATCTGATTGGGGCCATCAATTGAACAAGGGGCATGAACCCAACCTTTCTCTCAGTCCGCTCAAAGCCATTTGTTGGGCATTTTCCCTTAGGTTAGGGTAGCTCACCCCTATAATGATTCTACTATGTTTCAACTTTTGAAAGTTGTCTCCGGCCATCTCAAAACTCTCTCGGGATTGCCATATTCTCTCTGATTAATACGTGTGTTACCTGAGTGTTTATACACTCTGGTTTATTTGAACTACATGACTGGTTGCTCTTGCTCTTGACTTTGTTTTGTACTTAACAGAGTTTTGTCGAGTTGCCTCCTTTGGTTTTTTTCAGTTACATTTCAATAAGTTGTGGCAAGTTGCCCTACACTTATTTCATAAGGTGTTTGATGCACTGTCTTGCGCACTTGCATCACACTGTTTTATGCATTCATTCTGCATAGCATTGTTTTGTGCTTACATAACATTGTCTTGTGCACTCTGTCTTGCATTATCTTGTGCATTGCACCCCCCTCATAGCACTATTTTGTGCACCTACATTACACTGTTTTGTGCATTCATCCCGCATCACACTGTCTTGTGCACCCTACATTATACTATCTTGTGCAAAGTTGCAGTGCATCTTATATCACATTGTTTTGTGCATTCCACCCCCGTAGCACTGTTTTGTGCACCTGTGTCGCACTGTTTTGTGTACTCTACATAGCATTGTCATATGCACTCTACATAGCACTATCTTGTGCACCTCATAGCATTATCTTGTGCATTAACCTACATCGCACTGTTTTATGCATTTCGTTACATAGCACTATCTTGTGCACCCTGCATCGCACTATTTTGTGCATTTAACTTGTATCGGACTGTCTTGTGCAACTTGCATCGCACTATTTTGTGCATTCATCGCATCGCACTATTTCGTGCACCCACATCACACTGTTTTGCACACCTCGTCGCACTTTTCTGTGCACTTGTATCGCACTGTCTTGTGCACTTCACCCGCACTGTCATGTGCACTCACGGGGTCTAGGAGACCTTAAACCCTCTAAAGACACAATTCCTTTGGTGTGTGTCATGCCTGCACGACTTTAGGCAGCTTGGTATAGCCACCTAACTATGTTTGGCGATAAGTTCCTAGGAGACCAACTGCGATGATGGAAACTAGAGTTCGAATGGCCGAGGCCTAGAACGCAAAGGTTTGGAATTTTCAAGACTAAAGTCTGGTTCAAATACCTAAAGGTGTATCCTCGGCTTGAAATTTGTATAGCTGCCCCATAGGTTGAAATAGCTTGTAAGCGCCTCAATTTTGAATACTGAACTAGCCTAGTTTGTCACCCTGTTGTAGAATAGGAAAAAATGCAGACATAGCCAGGGAGAAAAGTCGTATCCGTCAGTGCAAGATGAAGGAAGAAGTCTTGAAACCAAGAAGAAGAGGAAGATCTGCAGCAGCATAGGGTGAGACCTCGCCAATTACCCTTGTATGGTGCTTTCTAAGGCACCACTTCCTAGTTGTTACATCATAGCTATTATTATCTATTACTTCTATCGTATTGCATATAACATCTATCACATGCATCTATTCTATTATCTATTACATCCATTACATCATACAATTTCATTACCTTCATCATTTCCATGTTAAGCTTAGTTTGGCATGTGCTCATACCTTTCCCACATTAAAGCATAGCTCTGCATGTGTACGCGCCTATTCTGCAAGAATTGTGGTTTGAGGGTTCCAGCACCTTTTATGGGTTAAACGTAGTTTGTTTTATGTCCATGCCGTTTTTAGGTAAGACGTAGTTCGGCTTGCGCCCCTTATTCACTTCATCCATTGCAATGTACTTTGTCTTGTTGCATTCAACATTTAGGATCATTATCTTTCCCCAACAGTTCATTTCTCACTTATATCATACCATCCAATCACTTGTACTTTTTCTGCAAAAGGCATAGTTCTGCATATGTACGCACCTATTCCACAAGAATTGTGGTATGAGGGTTTCAACGCATTTTCTGTGTTAAACGTAGTTTGATTTTCATTTCCCACTCCTTTATGATATTTGTGTAGAAGGCACTGCTCGTGGTTTGATTATTTCATTACATTGTATATCATTTGCATTGTTTTGTTGCATTGTGTATCATTTATATCTTGCCCCTGAACTACACTAGTTTGATTCCTTGCAATGGGATACATAGGAAACTTTAAAGTTCAACCAATTGCATTTACATTTTTTTTGTTTGCCCAAGTCTTACGGCCTTGTCAAAATGGGTTGTCTTTGGGCTTTGACATTCACTCATGTCATTTCATGACTTCGAGCTCTGTCAAAGAGGAGCAACTGTAGACATCTCATTTTTGACCACCCTTAAGACTAGGGCGCCTCAGGTTGAACACTCAATGATGAAATAATATGTTATACAAATGTTCGATTTCTTTAGCAAAAAGCTTCGGTTTCTAGCATGCCAAATTTTAGTGGTCGGCCGTCCTCTTTCATGGCCGGTCGACCATGTCCAACGGTAGACATATATTTGCTGCCAATTATCCCTTCCATGTACATGCCTTGCACCGGCTGACTCAATACAGATATTTCCGACAGAGGAACTTATTTTTCTATAAATATATGACCACCCCTTATGGTTTTAAGTTAGAAAAAATTTGCCAAGAGTCAAAAACTTGCCAAACACTCTCCCTCTTTATCTTGCAATATACATACACTATACATACGCTTCCTACACCAAAATTTTGAGGCTCCTTACTGAGATTATTTAGAGAACATTTCATCTCTTGAGGGTGATCACCTTATGGTTTGTGAACCAAAGAACATCCTCTCTTCAAGAGGTACAACTTTTGCCATCTTTACAGTACTCTTTCCTACTATTTTCTTGTTATTTTTCACACTGTTTTGGACTGGCTTTGTGGGCTGAAACTTGTGATTTAAAAGCAAAGGTGGAGGGGTTAACCACCATTTCTTACACCTTATTTCATAGCTTATATCCTTGTGTTTCCCACTTGTTTCTTTACTTTTTAGCTACTAATTTTCAGAGTTTTAAGAGGTTAAAACATATGATTTTAAGGTCCAAAAAGTGGAGGGGTTAGCCACCCCTCCTTTGGCTTGCTTACTAGCTTTGTTCTCCTCTTATTTTACTTGTTTTTTCTAGCTTTTCAAACTAATTTCCAGCAATATTTTTTTTAATAGTTTTTGGGACTATTTTAGTTGTTTATTTGCTCTATGCTTTGAATACTATGCTTGTGTTGTTGTGAGTCCTCATGGATTTGGGGGTTTAGGCCTTAGACATTAATTCATTTGAGTTGATAGCTTTTCATTCCTTAGTTTTTCATATGAAGAGTCTCACACTTGCAATCATCTTTTCCTAATCATCTATACAACCTCCCGCCTTTCTTTTTTCCGTTGATTAAGAGTCGTCTCAAACAATTGGTTGTTGTTCAAAGCATGAGAAAGAGACTTTTTATGCTTAATGGTTTAATCTCTTTGGAGGTTCATTACCAAGGCATTACATCTCTCTCATGCTAAGCACAACTTTTTGTTTGACACTTCTCTTTATCACTTTTTGCACTTAGTGGACGTAGTTATCACTTTTGGACACAAATGAATAAAGAATGCCAAGGTAATGTAAAAGAGGTTAAAATTGGATTAAAAGTGATAAAAATTAATAAAACTGAGTTGGGTTCAATCAGACGTTATATTGAACCCATTGAGTCTTGAATCATTCCATACTCTTTAGTGATGTTAATGATTTAAGAAGCAATGTCTACCACTTCCCTTGAGGTAACTCCATGATAGGGAAGAGGTTTTGTTGGTCTTCTATTTCCATATATTGAGCCTTTGTCCTATCGGTTCATAGATAATTATGCAACAACTTTGCGATAATTGGCGGTTTGTAAATCAAGTCTACTTCTCTCTTGATCAGTTTCATGATAGGGAGAGGCAGAAAGGATAAACATCCCCTGGAAACACTCTATTTTTGCTCTATTTTAATTCTGTGACAGCAAGGTAGAATCCAAAAACAGTGGCTGGTCGACCACCTCCTAGTATGACCGACCACTTTCCAAGGCTGGCCTATCACCTTATTTTGTGCACGCAGTGTCATTTTCATGACAGAATAGAGCAAAAGCTAAGGAAAAAACAGATTAATTTTCTGATTGTAAGCAGAAAAGTTTCTGGCAGCAAAATAGAGAGGTTTCCGGGAGGACATTCTCATTTGCGCGGGTGTGACTCTTCAATTCCCGTAGTCCTTTAAATTGATGCTTTAATAGTAATATGCCGTGCTTAATTAGTAGCTCCATTCAAAAACTTGTAATAGCTAGTTACATTGCATTGATTCATTTATTTGGTGTTTTAATAATTAGTTAAATTAGGACATTCATTCGGATCCTCTTACATGAGAGCACACTTGTAATATTTTTTATGTCTTTTAACCCCCATTTCTTTCTCCCTTTTATTTACATGCTTATCATGGCAGCATCATGTTTTCTATTCTCAAATCATTACCATGCTTGGTATCCATGTTTTGCATGCATAAGGTTTGGTTCATCATACATTGTTGTCATTTCTTACTTACTTGAATACGTGTATTGGCGCATGCTTTGAGCTGATCCATATGACATATTAATAAACTGAATCTATTAGTTGTATTTTATATGTGTTGCATTGGTCACTTACATATTAGAGTATGCATTTTTCAAATTATTTTCTTACCTCAATTGAGTACTAGGTAAACATTTTTGTTTTAGCATATTGCATGTATATTAGTGTTGCCATATCAAGCATATTACCATGGGGCTAAGTGCTTATATGATATACCTCTTAAATGCCTGTGGATGAAGGCTATTTTGCATAAGTTGGGATGCTTTTGATTAATGTACATATGAGCTTGCTTTTTCAAGTAGCACATATTCAAAACAATCTTCTAACCAACATGAAATCAAAGTATTTCAAAGCGAGTGACTTAGTCTATACTTGTGTGCCTCACATAGTAAGTTAGCATAATAATCAGAACAAGAGCATATAATGTACATAAAAATCACATCATGATTAGTAGAGGTCGATATTTGATCGGGTGAGTGGGGTGCTCAATTCATGACCTTCCCCTCTCATACCTAAGTTTCCGAGCTAAGACACTTTCGTTATGACAGACAAGTGGCCTTGGCACGAGTCACGGGTTTCCTAAATTTTTCAAAAATATTTAGGCGCGACTTTGAAATCTGGCAATGCAGTCCATATTTGGCATCTCTGTTTATATATGGATTTTCTAAATTTGTTGGATTTGGACACTCATTTGTGTTTTTCTGTTTCACATTGCATTTGTGAAACCAGATTCAGAACCACGAGAGTTTGAATATAGGGCTATCGTATCCGAGGAGACTAAACCCCTTCGAGGAGCACGAAAAGCAAGCTATAGTGACGCGCGCGCATGTGGCAATTTTTGCATAACTAACTTGGACCATAGTTTTGGCCTAAGCCCCTCCTTAAAGCATCTATAACTCCCTTTCTTTGAAAATTTTGGATGCCCCAAAGGGCTCATGCTCTTATCAAAATCTTGAGATTTAAGTACCCATCAAAACTTAATTCTAAAATCAATGTGGGATTGGTAGTTATATATAATTCTCAATACCTCATTCATAAGGCCAACTTTTTGAGACAATTTCTTATTCAATTCTTAATGGTTTTTGGTAATTCTTTTTGTGGTGTAATGATCTTGTTACTAATAATCTAAACCCACCTAATCCACCTTAATCAATGGTAGAGACCTATTTTAATTTCACAGTAAAGTCACCATGAAACCATTTTTTCCCCCCCAACAATAGCTGAATCTAATAAATCATGAATTTTATCAATTGAAAAATGACAGTTATAACACACTCTTATATGTAGCCATTTTTCTCGAGCTTAGCACAAATGCAACAAAATATTTTTCAACTTAACTCTTATCATTATACATTGAGTGCTCGGTATCGGTCAATCCGCAAGAGTTATGGCACAAAAATTAATACATTATTGAGGATTTCTCATGAGTTATGGATAAACATTTAATCCTCCTAAAAAATTATACAAAATGATATCATGTTCATCAATCCTCAAGTATTCAAAATGATGTGAGAATTACACAAACCAAATATGTCAATTGATGTAAAACAAGGCTTTTCAAGATGGAATCTAGAGACAAACATTCTTTTTCCAAACACATTAATGCGGTTTTGATTCTACGAAAACAAAATGCTGTTTTGATTCTAGAACATTCAAAAGACTCATAAGTGTAACAGCACCCGCGTGGGGCCTCGCGCTACAGTTCGGACTCTCGATTTTGTGTCACGGTTCTAAATCTGAACCAAAGAGTCCAGATCTGGCAAATCGTTTGAGAAAACAGATTTTTGAAAAAGTAGTGCCAAACATGGACTGCTTTGCCAGATACAGAGTCGCCACCTAAATATTTTTTTTATGGGAGAATTATTTTCAACAAAAAATCAAAAAACTTAAGACCAAATCATTTTTCCTTACTAAAACAACTTTAGTTTTAACACGAGGAGTTACAACACAGGTGCTGGAAAAGTTAGCACTTTTTTGATCATTTGGCAAAATGGAACCACTAAGCACATAACAACAAGGACGAAGATGGCCAAATTTATCACAAAAATCACACCTAAAAACAAGCTTACCATCCTCTGTATACCTTATGGCCAGCTTACCCCATTGTACATCCCGTTTGTGCTCATGTTTTTTCACTTGTCCACATATTAGGTTGCTTGTGCACATGTTGTTACTTGTGCACATATTGTGGCCTTTGAGCTTATCTGGAAGCTCCTCTACCCCTACCTTGGTTAGTCTTATACAAATTCAAGCAATGGGGCCTAACGTGACCAACAACACCACAATGATGACATACAAGTATAAATTTCTTCTTCAAAACATTTTCATGAGGCAAACTTGTAATTGAAGAAATTTTACCTTTCGCCTTGTCAAAGCCCTTTACCTCTTGGGTGCTTTCATTGGAGAACGATGTTTCCGGGTTGGAGTTGAGGTAGTTGAAGTAGCCAAGTCCACTCTTATCACTTGTCCATGTTTGTGAATTTAGAACAGCATCTAAATTCTTGGAACTCATGTTCCAGAATTTGAGTGTGGCGTTGGTACCGATTAATTCAAGTTCCCTCTTGGCACATTTCTCCTCAAGCTCTTTCAATGTCTTGGCGCAACTTTTAGCTTGCTCTTTACGAAGATCATTTCTCTTCTTAAGTTCGTCATGAGCGCCAAGAATGTGACATCTCTCATTTTCACATGTGGAGAGTTTGTTTGTCAAAAAGTCCTTTTCATTTCTTAGGACATTGTGCTTTGCTTGAGCCTCCAAAAAATTCTTTTTGAACTGATCCTTTTCCTTTACACATACTTCCAAGTTGGCTATAAGTTCTTCCTTTCGTTTTGACAACCTACAACATTGGAAGTACATTTCCTTGTATGTTTCTTGAAATTCGCTAGTTTCACTGTCAGAAGTGTCTTCGTTTTCTAAAATAGGGTCAAAACTTGCAACCAAAGCATTGTGGGTTGCATCTTTCTCATGCTTTGAAGATGATGCACAAGGAGTTATGATAGGATCTTCACTTGTTCCTTCATTTCCTTCCTCATTTTCAGAGTTGCTCTCATTAACCCATGTGATTTTGAGTGTTTTCTTTCTATTTCTCTTTGAAGGTAGGTTGAAACATGCCCAAACCCATGACATTCAAACATTGAACTTCCTGAAATTTGATATTCTTCTTGTTGGGTTTGAAAAAATTTTATTCATCATTACCACTCTCCCTTGTATTTGAATCCCTAAAACGAGGTTTTCTTTTTCTCATAAAATTCTAAAATTGTTTTGTAAAAATAGCCATCATTTCTGATTCAAAATCTTCATTATTCTTGGGAGATTTATCATACTTATGAGTGCTAGAAAAATCAAGAGAGTCTTTTTGTTTCTTTTTTGAAAAAATTGTAGCCTCATAAGTTTGTAGGTTTCCAACAAACTGATCCAGCTTTAGATTATCAATATCTTAAGCTTCTCCAATAATTGAAACTTTTGATTGAAAACGATAGGGTAATGATCTCAAAATTTTAGCCACAACCTTAAGCTCGGGAATTTTTTCTCCTAATGCAAAATAGGAATTAACAATGTCACTGAGCTTGGCATAAAATTCATCAATGGTCTCATCATCTTTTATAGAAAGAATTTTAAAATTAGATGGGAGTCTTTCAAGTTTGCTATGTTTAACAGCGTTAGTGCCCTTGTGAATAGTTTCAAGGATCCCATGCTTCTTTGGCAATTTCACATGTACCAATCCCACGAAACCCTTCTTGTGTGACATAGCCAAAAATAGCATTGATAGCCATGCTATTCCAATTTGCATTAATAAAATCATTCATATCCCAATCATCTCCCAGTTTTGGAATACTTTCTCCTTCTACAGTGATCATGGGTTCTTTCCAACCTTTGACAACGGATTGCCAAACTTTTTCATCAATAGATTTTAGATATACACTCATTCGAGCTTTCCAAAAACTATAGTTGGTTCCGTTGAGCAAAGGAGGTTTATAAGAAACATTATTTCCTTGGATCGAATCCATGATCAATAATCACGAAACATCACTCTCCTATAGCTTTGTAAAACAAAGTACAAGCGACCTGCTCTCATATCAATTGAAAAAATCTAGTTTTAAAGAAAATCCTTTTGAAAATCTAGATCCCGTTCAACGTGATTATTGATTTAGGCAATTCAAATAAAAAAAATTATGCAACCATGATCAATATAGAAAAGATAGAGTATGAGAAAAAAATCCACGACACGAGATTTTTTACGTGGAAAATCACAATTGGAATCCACACTAACTTGTGATAAAAAAAAATGCACGGGCCCTCGACCAGACGAATAATCTACTATGAAAGAAAGATAGTACAAGAGATGTTTTACAAAAACCAATCTAGGCTGCATGAGTCCATTTCACGGCACACGTCTTTGCTCACTCTACAAGTACCTCCTTAATCCCCACTAGATATCCGCTTTGTCAAATCCATACGACAAATAGCTTGGAATCCACACCAAAGCTCACCAGGTACAATCTTGGATCACACCAAGACGGTTCACTTTTGGAAGATGTGAAGAACTTTTACAAAAGGCTTGATGATTAACTTGAAGCACCTAAGAACTAATGGATCATTAAGCATATGAGAGATACAAATAATCCTCATTACAAGTTCTCTCTTAAAAATAAAACTCTTTTTAAACAAATTCCCTCAAAAATAAACTCTCTATAATTTTTCCAACGTTCAGTTCTAGACAGGTTTTGGAGATATAGAAAATGTGTTGGAGAGATACAAAAAGATATTGGATAGGTGCCCAAACATTTCAGCAAAGGGTCCTTTAAATAGACCTGCACCAGGGCAAGACTGCGGGCACAATAACCTTCATCACGGGTGCAGTAATTCTTGATCGCGGGCGCGAGCTTCCATCGTGGGTTACAGAGGAAAAGTACTGAGAGTTTGAATTCCAGAAGCTTCAAATCGCGAACTAACCGCAGGTGCCATATATGACCATCGCGGACGCGAATGTATGTTCGCGGGAGCGACAAATGTAAATCGCAGACGCGAGGCTGGTGTCTGCGAGGGCGACTAGCTGTGGTCCAAAATCGTGGGCGCAAAGTTCAGTATCACGGGCGCGATGACGCATGTGTCTTGAGAAGCTTTTACAAACTTTTTGCTCCATGTTTTCTGCAACATTATCTTATATGCTTTGACAGTTCGTCCCCCTGACAAATAGTCTTCTTTTGGGCTGGAAAATGTCAATAACCTCCCATGGTTGTCCATCAAATCTTGTCGACAAGATCAAGCACTTTTGACTAAACAAACTCAAGAAAACTTTAGCCCATGACCAAATCTTTGAGCCATGTATTTTCCACCGAAAAGATGAGGCAAACAGCCATCTTTAGTATCCCAATGTTTGCCAAATGCAAATCTAAATCTTCATAGCATGCTTCCCAAATCTTGTACTTTTGATATGAATCAATAACCATTATATTGAGTTTTGTCAAAAAAGGTATTGCCAAAACACAAAAATATTTAGGATAAAACTCTTAACAGGTTCAACTTTCCTTAAGGTTCCGTTTGATTAGAATGAAATCAATTATGGAAAGTGAACATGATAGAAAGTAAAGTGAAAGAAAAGAAAATGAAAATAAAAATATCTTTTCTCGTATGAATTTGATTGGGATGAAAATTTTGTAAAAAAAAAAATTCTAATTATAAATAACTACTTTTATAACAAATTTAAACTTTCTTGTATGTTCTTGTATTTTTTGCAAGAAACTGGGAGCTTAATTACCTTGTTATTATAAGTTATATATGAAAATTAATTTTCTTGTAACTTCCACTACTTTCATACTAAACAAATTTAGAATTTTTTTTATTTTTTTTCATTTCTTTCACTTTCTACCATTTTCATCCTAACCAAACTGAGCCTAAGGGGGAGCTGAATTAAGAGACAAGTATTTGGTGCTTTGCAAAGGTAGGGAGACTAAATTCCAAAAATGTTAATCTAATAACTAACAACTAATTTTTACCGATAAAAAAAAAAATTTGTATAAATAATCTTCTCAGAAGACTCTACAAGATGAACAGTTCAGATCATCAAACTATGTTCCATGGTGAGTCCATACATAGACCTAACAACACTTTCTAGTTGGAAGAGAATATCAATTCCAAAATAATACTTAGAAGTCCAGAATTTAAAATGTGTAGATTAGATTCAATATTGTTGCGAGTTTATGCCGTACCAAGTTTAAATATGTACATAGATTCTCAATTTGAATGCTTTAAAAATATTTTTCTTTCATCCCACAATTTTCCAGTAATAAAAAGAGAATTTGACATTCAATAATTTTCTTCGTTTACCAGGATTAGTGCTGAGTCATGAGACTTGAGAATGCTACAATTCTGTTGCTGATGCTGGCTGTTGGTTATTTTTTTGTCGATGCTTGCTGCTGAAGTGTGTTGCTATTTTGGTGTCGCTGGTGTGTGTTGATTCTGTTGATGTTGGCTGTTCCCGGGGTGTTGGTGTTGGTGTTGGTACGAGGGTGTTTGATGTCTGTGGCGTTATTGTTTTGGTACTCTGTTTTGGTTTCTTGGTTGTTTTTGGTTGATCTCTCGTCAATCTTGGGTAGTGCTAGCATTCGTTAGCGTTTCCTTGGCGGTGCCAACCTAGTTGGGATTGTTGAGGTTTGCTTTGATACTTAGTGCTCTCCCTTGCTTTGTTGATGTTCTTTGTATTCTGCTTTGTGCATTAATAAAGTTTTCTTTTATTGATCAAAAAAAAAAAAAAATGGTAGAGCTACTTTACCAAAGTTGGACATTGGAGCCTTTGGATCTTTCTTCTTTTCTTCACTTCTTTGAGAGTGTCTTAAATAAGTACATTTTTTGTCTTTTTAGGCTAAAAAGTTGAGAAAAAAGATATGATTGTTTGGGTTAACTTTTTGACTTTTTATGGAAAAATATGTATTAAAAAATTATATAAATTAGTGTGTAGGAAAAAATTAAAATAGGGAAAAATTAAGATTGAGAGTTGTGCAACCATAATTTTTGAATTTTGATGAATAGTGATAACTTTTTAACTTTTTGAATAACTTTTTGACTTTTTGACAACTTCCCAAACTTGGCCTTAAATTAACTAAAACTCATAAATTTTATGATTGAACAAGTTATTCAAAATCAATGGTCATTACACTGATAACATTGTAACTAAGGCCTCGTTTGGGAAGCCTTCATTTGAACCAAAAGCCAAAAAGTTACTAATAAATTAGTCAAAAAGCCAACAATCCATACCAAAAAGTCAAAGATTCTCTTTTCTCTTTACTTTTTGCACATCTTTTCGTAAAAAATCAAAAAGTCATCCTAAACATACTAGTTTTTTTTAACTCATATTTTAGTCAAATAGTCAAAAAGTTACTAAATTAGCATGTTCCCAAACGAGGCCTAAGACAGAGAGATAGCTAGTTAAATTGTTACTTTCAAGAACTTCCTCAAAAAAAAGCATGCAAAGATGAGAAATACTAATTGATCATAGCTTTTGCATTCTTTTTTTTTGTTACATTGGAAAAGATAGCTTTTGTATTCATATGAAGACAATATGTATATTTCTCTCTTTGCTTTTTCATCTAACCATATAGCTAGAGCCCGAACACAAAGGTAGCATGAATCCATTCTCAATTTCCTCTCCCTTTTCCTTCTTGTCTTCTTCTCATTGCAGCGTTTTGAAAAACCATTAAAAATAAAATAAAAATAAAAAAACAGAGAACAGTATTTTGTCAATGCTCTTAACCTGGACCACTCCAAAGATAGAAAGCCCATCTCATGCATGGCATTGGTAGGCTCAAACATAATTGAGAAATTATTTTTCGCAATTGTCAGATAGTATAATGTAACGACCACTGTGATTTTAACATTTGTGCACATAAGATTTACACTCATGTGACGATCACATGTGAGAATTTTCCTAATTTGTACACTTTAGGACACTTTGAGTCCACAACTACCTCAATCCTCAAACCCACATGGGACCCAAGCTGAGGCATACACTGAGTTGTGACCTTTCCATGTGAGCACCAACATATCATCGTCTTTCTTCATTCCCCAACCACTAGCATGTTCCTCTAGCAAGGAGTTAACTTCCCCAATAGTCTCTTCACAAAAAGGCAGACTCGAATATCCCTTGTTCTTCATTCGTTGACTCAAATTAATTCCAGATTCTAACCTCTCTATCCTTTGAATCCCTTCAAAACCGATAATGTTTTCAATTTTATGACCAATATCAGCTTCATAATCTAATCTTTGTCCACTATCCTTAGGCAAGAAAGTTTCCAATGCATCAAATGGTATCCATAGGTAATTGAAGCAAGTGGTAATCCTCGAGGTGAAACTCATTGTCCCCAAATCAGAGTCCTCATCAACCATGACAATAATCCTAGGATTAAGAACTTTAATTGTTTCAAGGAAAGCATTGCGCCATGAATCACCATGAACACTCCCCTTTTTATCATCGGGTAAATAACGCAGCCAATGTTGGCAATTGATGACCAAAGCTTCATCATCCCTAAGGTTTAAGGTCAATCTATTCAATTGACTTAAGAGTGAATCATAGTCAAAGTTTGGGCATTCTTTAGATGAAGATAAGTCTTCAATAACATTGAATTCAAAGGGAAGGTCTATAAGCTTGGCAAAATTTGCCAAACGGAGACCAACTTCTTCCATTGACACATTAAGGAAAGGGGGGACTTGAGGCCTCCAATAAGGCACCGAAATTCGAAGAGAAGGAGGCCCTTCTGGCCTCTTTGCCAACGCATCTATAAGAGTAGGCCATTGCATACAATGAGTGATGCTAAAATCTAATACGTGAACTTTTGAACACCCTTGAATTGCAATAAATATGGCACTATTTGATGCGCAAAATCCAAACCTGTGCCAAGGGATTAGATCAACATACCCAGCAAGCTCAATCACAGACATCATCCTCCTATGGACGGTACTGCTGCCATTAAAATTCATGGCTGTGGGAAAAACCCTAGATGCCTTAGCTATGAGTGCCCTTGAAAACCATGAAGTGAGCCTCTGGTTAGGGTCACCTACAGTGGAAGCAACATTGTTGAGTACCCACATGACTTGTTGAACCAAAGTCGCATCGTTGCTCTCTAGGGCACTTGCACAGTGGAGTAGAAGCTTCTCTATGCATGCTCCATCGAGGTTGCCAAGACACCCTTTGAGTGCACCTGATAGAGAACTTTGAGGGAATAGATTAGGGTTTTGAAAAGAAATTGGTGTATTGTTATCTCTTAGTTCTGCTCTCATAGCTAGTTGTTAAAATTGATGATATGATAAAAATAAAAATAAAAAACAAGGGCTTTTTTCACTTCAACTTGCATGGAATGTCTGATTCTGATACATCAAGAGAAGAAAGAAAAGGGAAAACAGGCGTGGCAGTACTTGTGCTTTTTCTTTGGAAAGCTAGGGTTTCATTTGATGGTATTTGCAATGAGAATTTGCAGGATGAACAAATATGAGGTCTTGAATGTTGGAGATCTGTACATGGCTCTAGTGGCTTTAGACTGTGCTTGTATTGAGAGAGAGAGAGAGAGAGATTGGGAGAGAGAGAGAGAGAGAGTTGAAAGGTAGTTTATCATCTACTATCTAAGGCCATATTTATACACTAAGAAAATGTTCCTTTTGAATAAGTATAAAGATTCTTCAGGGCTAAAAGTACATATACAGTTAAATGAACCATGACTGAGTTTATATGTTAACAAAAATGCTTTAGAGCTCTAATATAGGAGCTCTAATAGCTCTAATGGGAAGGTGGGTCCCACCCTGATGTGATGTTTGTGCCTTGTTTTGTTTTTTTTTTTTTTTTTTTTGCTTTGACACATCATTAGAGCTCAAATTAGATGTGATCCATTTAGTTCTTTTTTATGTATAATGACTCATTTATCCACCACATTGGAGTGTCACATTTGAAAAAATTATACTACGTAGTTTTTTTTTTTTTGATCAGCCAAAAATAACTCCATTGATGAAAAAATGTACAAGCATAAAGATTACATCAACACATGTGAGGAAGTGTAAAGAGCAATAAATTGGATTGCTACTATTGTTTGGGTTTGTTTGCTTATTTTTGGTAAAATTTCTAATGATCCCGATTAATTCGCTAATTGGATATAGCACAAATCTCGTTAGGCTCGTTGGGGACTACTTTTGGTTTAGAGAAAAGTTTGATTTTGTTTTGATAAAATGTGTGAACTAAATACATTATGCGATTCACTTGGTTAGCTTTTAATATTTATTTTAGGGGCATTTACACGCCAGTCCAAATTTATAAACTCATATTCTATTAAATTTTAAACGAGAGTTTTTAGGCCTTCAAATCTCATTGAATTTTTAATAGTTAAAATTATCCTTTTAATAATGATTATTCATCATTTATGATTATCTATAATTGAACATGATAATTTGACATTTATTTTGATTTATAAAATTTTAAAGTATCAACGGTCAAATTAAAAAAACTTTTAAAAAAATTATGTGCAAAAAAAAAAAAAAAAAAAAGATGAAATAATTGAAAAAACTAATTTTTTTTTTAACTAATTTTTTTTTTTTTTTTTGTGCAAAACTAAAAAAATTTTTGTATCTATAAAACAAATATGATGGTGGAACATTGATGTTCAAAACAGAAAAAAATTAAAAATAATAAAAAAATTAATAATGTTTTTAGTTTTAAAATTGAAAAAAACTGATAATGTTCTCTATTTTATTAAATAGTTGAATCAAACCAAATAGGACTTATTGTTTCAAAAAATCCTAGATAGGACCTAAGCTACCATAACATTTATAAATACGATTTTTTAGGTAATTAACTTTTTATTTTAAAACCTATGCCATTTTAGCACTTTATAATTTCAATTGGTTCGATTTTAAATTTGAATTTATAATTTTATCTTAATTTTGCCTAATTGACTAAGCTTAGTATTTTTTTTATGAAAAATACACACAAAAGCAGTACATGTCATTGTTTTATGAATAAAATTGTAGACTTACTAGACTCAGTGAGTGTACTCAACCAAATCAGTAATCGTTTTCTAACATAAATTAACACAAAACCAAAAGAAAAATGCCCCGGACCCCCATTGAGAGTTACCCCAGGACCCCCCAGTCCATTGTGATTGGTCAATTTTTTTTTTTTTTTTTTTTATGTCCTTTCAATCACCAACCCCACGGTGTGTGGGGGTGGTGGGGGTAGGAAAAGAGTGTGGGTCTCAATCACTTTTGAAACCAAAATTAAGGCTCAAAATTAAATCAATTAAAAGCATAGAAACTAAAATAATACAAAGAATAAAATAAAGGACCTACTGATATAATTTAACCATTCCTTTAATTACTCAACATGGAAGATAATAGCACTTATTGACTCAATGAAGCCAAACTAATATCAGAATCACAACTATGTTTCACATATGTTATTTTTCTTTGGTTGTGTATCGTTAGTAGGAAACCATAGAGCTTTTCAGAGCTAATTTGGCCAATTTTTCCTTAACCATTCTCTCTTATCTCTTCTTAAGACAAATGATTAAGGTTCCATTGATGAACTGAGGCTGAAGAGTAGGTTAAAGAGGCTGTCTTGCCGGCCACTTTTTTTGTCTAACTTGAGTTCATCAAATGCCATTTAAGACAAACCCAATATTATTATCTTAATTAATAATTTGAATGCTTCTCTGAGTTTAGTGGTTGATAGCTACCCCTCATCTCCATCCTTCCACATAAGAGATATTTAATGAAACTTTATATAAGATTTCAGTTTCTTTTACATGGATGTTCTGTTTGATTGGGAAATTTGAGAAGAGATTTGGAAAAAGAAATGAAAAAAGTGTGTGAAATTAGGTAAAATGTAAGTATATTTTATTCATATTTCACTTGTCTTTTCCCTTTTCCTTTCTAAATCATTTCCCAAATTTCTTAACCAAATATAACACAATATATTTTGTTTGCCAATAAGAAAATAAATAAATAATGGGCACTTGAGCTATAAGTCTAATTTCAAATTTTTTGATGCAATAGTCTCAAAATTTATTCTTTTGGATAGGGATAGCAATTTTCCTACACCCCGCTCCACGCTCACCTCTCTCGCCCTGCCTGATGCTAGTTTTTCCTACCCCGATAAGGAAGTGGGAGTGGGGACGGGTTTGCTCCCCCATCTTGATTTTATTTATTAAATATATTTTTATGTGTCTAATTTAAAAATTTTCAATATAATAAGACTAATAAAACGTTAAAATATTATACTTAATATTTACTTTCAATCATTTATTTATTATATTATATATTTTTAACTCCCATTAATTATAATGTATTGTATTACCTTTAATTTTAACTAGTTTTTCTATTTTTGAAGTTATAAAATTAAACTGCCCCTATCCCGAACCAACCCCAAACTTGCCACTCCTTGGTTTGCCTCGCCGCCGATATGATATGGGGCAGGGGATAACAAATCCGCCCCATTGCCATCCCTATTTTTAGGGCTGAAAAGATAAAATAATTTGAAAAATCATATTACACCTACCTAAATGTCTGTTTGTCCACTGTCCACCTATCTATTCACGTCACGTATCTATCCAAGTGTCGTATATCTCTCTACCTATCTATGCATGTGTCATCCCCTTATTTGTTTATATGTCACATAGATGTCCACCTAATCTGCCTATCTATATAAGATAATTCAACTACTTATTCTATGATGAGTCAACAATTGTCACGTATAACTAATGGGCTAATCTGATTGGTCAGAACTATTGCACTTCACTAGAAAGTTAATACTTTATTCATATCGATTATATATGTATTGTATGTGATCTTCATCAATATGATTGTAATTCATTAGATTTCATTGTAATATCTTGTATGAATAAAAAAAATAAGAATAAAAATTGTCACATATACATAGTGGTTCACATAATAATATGTCATTAGAACATGTTACTATCTGTCAATGATAATATGATATCACTATTGTACTGGATTTATTTTTATTTTTGTGAAGAGTGACACTTTACAAATCATTGATGTATAATTCAATGCCATATATATTTCCATTGTTTTACTTTTATCTCGTTGTTAGAGAACAAAGGCAATGAAAACCAACCTATCTTTTGTAAGATTCAATTGCCTTTCAAAGATGATTCAATAAGATTATGACAGCAAACTCGCCAAGTGTGACAATTACAGTTCTATAATCACTTCATTACAACTAATTTAGCTTAGTAGTCTTCACCTAAACTTTTGCTTCAATATATTAGAGTAGATCTGTTTTTTGTCATTATTTATTATTAATTGAAAAGAAAACAAACAGTACACTACTTTGATCATTAGCATCTGGTCAAATAAATTTGAGAAACTTTAATGTTATGTTTGGTTAGAAGATTTGGAGAGAGATTTGGAACGGGAAATGAAAATGGTAAGTAAAATGTGAATAAAACATACCTTTATTTCATCTAGTTTCACACACTTTTTTCCTTTCACTTTTCAAATCCCTCCTCAAATCTCTCAATTAAATATAGCGTAAAAGAAGAGACAAACTGTTGGCTTTTTGGCTTTCGAAGGTTATTTTTGTAATTGCGAGCATGCCAGCAAGGATCAATCAGTCCTTACAGAAATTTAATTGCCAACCAATTATCGGACGATTGTGTTCTAGTTCTTTCAGCCTCAATGAAGAGGACTTTTACTGGTGGCTTGATTTAGGAGAATTAAGCAAAATATCAATCAAATGAAGAACAATTGAAGCATTTAATTAGAATGAAAAACTTACAATGATCCAAACTCCGCCTCGTAGAGGTTTACAGCGACAATCTACTTGAAACTACTCTTATGAACGAAGTGCAGTGCAGGAATTTAAAGTATAGGAATGTAAAGAACAGGAAATATAAAACTGGAAAGAAAACTGGAAAGAAAAATAAGTAAAGTAAAATAAGACTTGTTTTTTTGGATCTGAGTCTGGGGATTTTTTCTGAGACTTTCTCTGCTATTATACTTCTCAAGGATGACCATTGAACTGTATTTCAAACCGTCAAACTGCTCTTCCTTGATCGCTGATCATGTTGCCTTACAAGAGTTCCACTATGCCATCACTTGCAGTTAGGCTTCCCTCCTAAATTTGAATTTGAATGTGAGTAACCGTTGAAGCCACATCACTTTGCATCTCTTTGTTGGTCCAATGCTACTCAGATCTCGTAAGAACCAATATTAACTGCCACGTGTACGATCATGATCGAAGACTTAAACATTCTTCCAGTATTGCCCTTACTCTGCCACGTGTTGAATTGTAATTAGCTCATACAAAATATGTAGCAAACATTACCCCCCGCACTAATATACCCAATACTTGGTGATATTAGTGGATCAAAGTCTTTTTCCCGCTTTTTTAGAACGTGTATGGGCTTTGTATTTTAGGAACACAACCGTCATCCATTGATGATCATTTGCATTAACTCTATTTCAATCTTTTGGACACCCCCACCACCTTAGTATTCGAACAGACTGCTACCCCCTTTCATGGCCAAATCAATTTTCTTCTCTATTGATCGAGCACATGAAGAGTCATTTGATGATACTGTTTCTCCTTGAGGGAACCTCCATGCATTAATTGGCCACCTTTACCCACCTTTACCCACCTTTACCCACCTTTCTATATCCAAGTCATAGAAGCCTTTGCAAATTATCAACCTTTGGACTACGAACACATTGCCCTTAATCCTTCGATTCAGAAAGTTATAAACATGGACGTGGGAAATTCTTCTTCTGATTCACCCTTGGGCTATGAACAAACTGCCCTTAATCCTTTGATTCAGAAAGTTGCAGATATGGACATAGGAGGCCCTTCTTCACAATCCTCTGCATGGGATAAGGCTGTGGCTTCCACTTCCTCCAGGGCTTCTGGCTGGTCAAGCTGGTCAAAACTTGAGACCTGGGTTTTAAGGGAGCGAATTAACCATCACTTTGTCGAGTTCACCGACCTTTTAGAGTTTCCTTCCTATGCGCGAAGCTCGGTGGTTTATCTTTACGTGCCCATTGACCGTTGACGCAGTTTAGAAGACAGTCTACTCATAGCAGTTTAGAAGACAGTCTACTCATAGCATGGTACACATCATCCATGCCTACAAAAATGGTACGATCTGTTCCCTGCCCAGAAGAGGCACCGGGGTATAACCCCTTATTCTTAGCCAGGAAGGCAAAGCTTCATCCTTTTGACTGGCTTGATTGTGTCAATGTCCCTCGATTTCTTCCTTCCTTTGAAATTGAGGCCTCTATACCTCCTTCTCCAAAAACACTTTCTTGGATGGAGAGGTTGAAGTTTACCCTTTCTGCGAAGAAGGTTTTCCCTCCTTACGAGCCTCCATCTCTTCCTACTCCATCTCAACAGAAGCAAGCCCAACTCCTGCTTGCAGCCTTTTCTCACTTACCCTTCAATGTTCTTGAGGACGATGTTCCCCTCAAGAACCTTCGATGGGCCTGTGATATTCTAACTCGGGGTCATGTCCTCAACCTCATTGCCCAAGCAAAACTTCATATGTTTTTGGACCAACTCCCATCACTTCTCCATTGGCACCGCACTTCTTTGGCCATCACTCAATCCTTGGATCAACTTTCATTCCTTCGAGTTCACACCCAATACGAAGCAGAGAACCTCGTCGAAGAATACGACTTCAAAAATAAAGACTCTGCGTATTGGGATGATTTGGATATGGATGAGTTAGAACAGGGATTGAGAGAAACAACGTTCGAAATAAAGGCCGAAGAGCTCTTTTATGAAGTGAGATCACATCAACTTCAGCAACCAGTCCTAGAAGAAATAGAGGATAGAATAAAGAAAGAACAGAAATTCATTGATCATAGTTGGATCAAATTTCATGATCTTGTCATTTACTCTATTCCTTACTTTTATGAACTGGAATTTGTACCAAAAGAGGAACTTTTAATGTAATCGTTTTGATTTCGATACATCTAAGGCTTTTCTCTTTGTTTAGTATTGTTTGATTTTGATCTCTATTTGTCTTTATAAGCAAGTTTAGGGCTTCGAATTAACCAATCTTACCCTTCGAATTTGGATCCAATCAAATCCAATAAAAATGCTAAAAAATCAACATGAATTTTCCAACTTATGGACTAAAGTTGACAGTTTTGTTGATTTTTGTTTAGAATTGGTGCTTCGAATTTAACAATCTTACCCCTTTAATCATAACCAAAATATGGTCATGGTTAGTACTGATCATTTTTGCTTCAAACAATAGTCCATACTTCCAAAAATATGAAAGCTCCTCTTGGGGCTACATTGTTTTAGTCCAAAAAGACAATCCTTTAGTGTATATATAAACCAACTATTAGTTTTGACGTTTCGAACACCAATTCCCATCCTTAAGGGGTCCCAGGTTTTGCTTCGAAGGATATTACTTTCATTAAGAAACCTAACACAGGTCTTTTAATTCCTTCGAAACGAACAAATACTTGAGCATCCTTACATCTTTAAGCATGGAAAGTGCTTCGAAGCCGGTTTCTCTATTTCGAAGCCGTTATTATTTGACTTTTGGGGCCAAAATCTGGTTTCGAAGCCAAATATTTTACTTCGAAGCTGGCATTAACATCTGGGCTGTGTTTTTTCCCTCCAAAAGTATCAATATTGAAGGAAACTCTTCATATTCATACTTTTAGTACTTAACGAATCACGCGATATATCTCCCAGATACAAAGGCTTCTAAACCCTTTTATTTCGTGCTCTGAAATCACTTGCTCGCTTAACACACAAACCCTTCTCTTCTGTTAATCCTCTCTTCCTTGCTGCATGCTACCAATGGATCCTTTCTCTCTGAAAGTACTTGCTGGCAATCGTATAAGCCCAACTATGGCTTTGAAAAAATGTATTGATGAAGAAATCGTCAAGCTAACAACTGATGGGTCAAGTGCCATAGATGGACGCCTCTTCGTTCCCTGCCACAGCAACAAACAAGAGTGCGTCCTAGGTCCCATCTTTCGGGAAGCTCCTGCTCAACTTCTAGCTTTATATCCTCGTTTGGAGGACCACTTTCTTCTCTACGAAGGAGGGCTCGATTGGGGGAATTGGAGAATGACCAAGCCTCACCGTTGCTGGCCGACATTGAGAACTGAATGGGAGGAATGGTATGACAGAGTTGTACCTGCAAGAGAAGATGACCTGCAAGAGCTCTGTATCCTCGACGCCCTTCGTCTTTCCAGGTTTATCATTCCTGAGGACCCCTTTTTGATTCCTGCTACTCTTTGCTTTTGGAATATGGCTTTTAATTTTTTCCAGTTTCGGTGCGGCATGATGACCCCCACCGTTCTTGATATTTGCCATCTCTTAGGGCTTTCACCCCTTAGCTCTCCTTTCACTCCCAGCTACCCAGACCTCTCTATCAAATTTTCCCTTCCACCCTTAAACTCCTCTTACAGTGACTTTGTAAAGGCTAAAAATAAAAGGGAACGCCCCATGAGAGATAGAGAACTTTTTTCCTTTATTTTATACTGGTTATGCAAATTTCTCTTTTGTACATCATCTCAGAGAATTATGCCTGAGTTTGCTCCACTTGCGAAGGCACTTGTTTTGAAGAAACGCATAGCCCTTGCTCTTTATATCTTAGGCCATGTTTACAGAGCCTGCTCCCGATTTTGTGAAAAAACTCTCGATGTTAACGAAGGAGGTCCCCTCTAGGTGCTCTAACTCTGGCTCTTCGCCTATTTCACTGATTTGTATCCCAAATGCTTAAAATTCCTTGTTCAGAATCCTAGCACTTATGGGGAGAAGTATGCTAGGATTGTTCTTTATCCTGCTTCATTTGCTTATTACCTCACATTTTTTCACCAACTCCCTATTTCTCCATCTGCCACCTTCTTTTGTTCCTTTGATGCCAGTAAAGGACCTGCTTGGCTGCAAACCTTTTTGGTTGATAAAGAGTGCTCCACTTCACCACACAAAGATATGTGAGCTTCTATTATGCTACCGAGGGAGCTGTTCATTGGCACTTTAAACCCTCGAGCTTATAAATGTATATTTGAGGTGTACTACCCTTCTCAGTTTGCCAGGCAATTTGGGTTCACTCAGGGGATTCCTGTTCTACTTTGCAGTCTCTCGAATGTCCATCTAGCGGTTAGAGACTTGAGAATACCCAAATCAAAACTAGAGGCGGCTACATTCAAACTGCTGAAAGAATTAAGTGAGTTTACATTTGTCCCCTTTCTTCCCTCTGGCTTGGTTTTGAAAAGATTCCAAAACTGGTGGACAGCCAACATGGAAGTACGCCTATCAGTGCACCCTCATGATTTACTGATAGGGTTAGGAGTACCTTCTAAGGCTAAATCAACAACAGCCGGGAACATGCCTTCTCTTTCTACGGTTGCTCAAACTGTTCCTGCAGCCTCACCCATTCCAGCTAGAGTCACTAGAGCTGCTTCAAAAAAAGGTAAGTATTTTTAGGTTCCTTTTCTTTTCGACTCTTTTGTTTGTTTCCTTTACACTCATACATTTTGGTGCAGGGTCTCCACAAGAAGAATCTCCTAAGAGGGCTGAAACTCTAGCTGCTCTCAAGGACAAACAACAGCAGAAAAAGAAAAGAAAGCTGGTACTCACTCCTGAAGAATTTGAATCCCAAACCGAAGAGAGGGAGATTGAGAAAGAATAGGAGGTACCATTACAGAGGAAAAAGAGAAAGCAGATGACTGTCTCTATTGCTGATTCAGTAGAAGACCCTACTCATGGGACAGCCACCAAAGCAGCAGAAAAGGAACTCGCCCCTGAAGAGTCTGAATCCCATCTTGAAGAGAGAGAGGTTGAGAAAGAACAGGAAATACCAGTACCAAGAAGAAAGAGAAGGAAAATGACTGTCTCTCCTTCTGACTTGGTCGAAGACCCTGTTCATGAGGCGACCGCCAAGGCAGTAGAGCAGGAACACTCTAAAGCCATAATTGTTTTCCAAAGAGTTAAGAAGAGACGGCAGCAGCAATTCTTAAGAGATGAAGCTGCTACTACTGATGCAATCCAAAGGGAGACTACAAGAAGGCAACACATTGCTGAGCATTACTTCCTTCGTAGTTCTCCCATCATTGCCAACACTTCTGAAACAAGTAATTTCTTTCATGCTTCTGTTGTTTTTCCTTGTCAAATTTTTGGTATTTGAAACTTGACATTACTTTATATTTCTTCTTTTGCAGCAACAACTACTGAGCCTATTCTTCCAATAAGGACTCCTTCAGTTTCAGTTGAAGTTGATCAGATGCAAAATGTGAGGACTATTCAGATAATACTCCCACTTCCTAGGCCTACATTCAACGTACCCTCATTTAGGCCAAGCATTCCTCCATCTCTTTCCTTTGGATTAAATCCGTATCATCCTTACTTATCTTTGGAGATCTACCTAAGTTTAATTCTCTTTCGAGCCTTGCTCTTCCTTCTCCTCCTAAGGAAATTCCAACTGATGCTCCATCTCTGATGGTAGTTGATTCCCCTATAGAGGGTGCTGGCAGCTCTCCAACTTATGGTCTATTATCTCTGCCTAGTTCCAGCCCTTCTTCCCTTGACCTATTGGTGGCTAGGACCATAGAGACTGCTGAAGATGCTCCACCCATTCTCCTATCCCTATGCAGTCCTCTGTGCCTTCCACTACAGCTCTTTCTGCACCCCTCATGTCCACGGATGAGGTAGATATCTTCGAAACAAGACACGCCAGTCTCTTCGACATGCCCTCTACCTCTCCAGTAGCCAATGATGAAGCCGAACCATTAGTTTTGGCTAACTCCTTGCTAGAAATTTTTCAGAGTCCTTTTTCCAGTAGTAAGCCTTCTACACCTCTGATAGACTTGGACAACTGCCTGGAACTATTGGCATATTTTTCAAGGATTCCTTTCAAGGCCCTAGAGAGACCTATAATAAGGAGTGGCTTCCTTCAGTGCTGCAAAGTTGTTGAGCAATTCGGCATGACTGTCTCAAGTCATCTATCTTAGGCAGCAGGTACTATTGACTTCTACATTAATATTTGCTATGCTGCTAAGGCTGCAGAGGAGAAATTGATCAGGATCAGAACTTTGTTTCAACAGTACATGCTGAGGTATCAAAGCTAAAGGAACAACATTCCTCTATCTCCAAATTTCGAACTCAACTACTGGAGAGGAAGGCTCAACTTGAGGAGGAGCTATCTGTAGTCAACCAGGCCTTAGTCCGAATTGATACCAAGTTGCTGATCACCAACCAAAGACTGGCCGATCGAAAGCAAGAAATGACTACAGCCATTTAGTTGATTTCATCTTTTAAAAATAGAACATCTGTTGTAAAAGAACTAAGACATTGTAATGATTTCTGGTCCAATTTATGGCAGAATGTATTTAATTCTTTATGAAAAAACAAACTCTTATTTATCATTTGAGTATTCTTGTGTTCTTGTACTTAGAATTTATTTTATTCCTTGTGTTTCCCAAATGGTTAGAAAATAAGGCTTCAAATATTTGCCATTAATCTTTTTGGGATGTACATATCCATTCAAATTTCCCAAATGGTATGCTTCAAAAGGCAAGACTCTATGAATTTGATATGGCCCTTCCCAGTTAGGTGACCATTTGCCAAACTTATGGCTTTTAATTCCTATTGGGAGTATT
This sequence comes from Camellia sinensis, assembly GCF_004153795.1. Classification (NCBI taxonomy): domain Eukaryota; kingdom Viridiplantae; phylum Streptophyta; class Magnoliopsida; order Ericales; family Theaceae; genus Camellia; species Camellia sinensis. The sequence goes on along the minus strand of NW_021028034.1, from coordinate 851,851 downwards.
GTCTTCCAAACCAAATCACCTTCATCAAAGCCAATGTGTTTGACTTTCTTATTATAATTTTTGGCTGCTTTCTTCTTTTGAAAAAGAATGCTATTTAATGCCAAAATTCTGGCTTCATCTATGCCTTCTAATTCCAAGCACATACTCTGATGGTATTGCTCAGGTTCTAGCTGGTCTTGGCATCTTACCCTCAAGGACTTAACATTAATTTCCACAGGTAGCACTGCATCATGCCCATATACTAAGGCATAAGGAGTAACTCCTGTGCTTAACCTTGGGAAAGTTCTATAAGCCCACAATACATCTAACAATAAGTTATGCCAATCCCTAGGATTGTCTTCCACAACCTTTTGCATTCCTTTCTTCAAGGACTTATTGATGATTTAGCTTGACCATTGGCTTATGCATAATAGGGGGTGGAATTAACAAGGCTAATTCCAAACTCTGCCACAGAAGACTTCACCATTTTCCCATCGAACAGAGTCCCATTATCAACAGTTATAGTTTGTGGGATGCCAAATCTATGGATTAAATCCTTAATGAATCCAATGACCTCAGTCTGGTCCACAGCCTTGTATGGCTTAGCTTCAACCCACTTCGTGAAGTAATCAGTGGCCACTAAAATGAAACAATGATGCTTCGAAGAGGGTGGGTGTATTTTTCCCATCATATCCATGGCCCATCCTCTAAATGGCCAAGGCTTTACTGCTACATGCAGGTCAGTTATGGGCACATCCCTTATTGTGCCATGCTTTTGACATATCTGGCAACCTTTTGCATATTTTATGCAGTCTTTAAGGATAGTTGGCCAATAGTAAGAATGCCTTCGAAGCAACCATCTCATCTTCACACCAGGCTGATGGGCACCACAGATGCCTTCATGAACCTCAGCCATAGCGGTTAATGCCCCTTTTGGGCCTAAACATTCTAGCAATAAATCATCTCCCCCCTTTTTGTAGAGAGCATTACCATACATCATGTATTGCATAGACTGTAATTTAATTTTTCTGCTGGCCTTCGAAGATGGGCCAGCCAAGTACTGCATTATTGGATGCCTCTAATCTTGTTCTTGTAAGTCATTATGATTGACTTCCAAGACCACATTCCTTTTATTCAAGGGTGGTCTTAATTTCTGATATGTTGTTTGGCTTATGTCCTGTTGAGCATTATCCCTTCTCTTGAAATTCGAAGTTTTCTGAGCCACATCATTAACTTTATTATTCAAGAATCTTGGGACATGAGTTACATTTGCTATTTGAAATTGAGAAAGCAGATATAATGCCACAACATAGTATGGCAACATGCTTATACTTTGACATTTGAAAATCCCTTTCACTTGGTTAACCACCAATTGTGAATCTCCAAATATGTTAACTGCATGAACTTGTAATCCAATAAGAATTTTCAGCCCCACTATTAAGGATTCATATTCAGCTTGGTTATTAGAACAAGTAACTTCATCCACTCTGAAACCATGTGTGGTTTCTACCCCTTGTGGTGACTTAATCACAATACCAGTTCCAATTAGGCCATTGGCTTTTGATCCATCGAACTACATTTGCCATGGCTCAACACTAGTCATACCAAGTTCCATTATCTTTTGGCTTTCTGTTTGAGATGGATGGTCTGCCAAAAAATTGGCTAAAACTTGTCGTTTTACTGCCTTTTGGGGAACATACTCTAAATGAAATTCTAATAAGGCTAGTATCCATTTGCCAATTCTTCCTCTCAACATAGGTCTAGATAATATGTATTTAACCAAATCTGTGGTTGCAATTACCGAGACAGTTGTAGGCAAAAGATAGTATCTTAATTTCATTGCAGCAAAATACAATGCAAGGCACAACTTTTCTACAGCTAAGTATTTACATTCACAAGAATTTAGAAACCTACTAAGGTAATAAACAGCTTGTCCCTTGCCTTCTTCATTGTCTTGGGCTAAGAAAGCTCCCAATGAATCTTCTGCTGCAGCTATGTACAACTTCAAGGGCTTATCACCCTTTGGTGCCATCAGCACTGGAGAATTGGCCAAGTAGGCTTTGATTCATTCGAAAGCAATTTGATGCTCTGCTGTCCACACAAATTCCTCTTCATCTTTTAGCCTTAACAAAGAAGAAAGTACTTTAGTTTTCCCTGCAGTGTTAGAAATGAATCTTCGAAGAAAATTAACCTGCCCAAGGAACCTTTATAATTCTTTCTTACTTGATGAAGGCCTGGCTTCAATGATGGCTTTGGCTTTATTCTGGTCAATCTGTATTCCTTTCTTGTGTACTACATAGCCTAAGAAGTTTCTAGATAATACGCCAAAAGCACACTTAAGAGGATTGAGTTTCAATTTGAACTTTCTCATTCTTTCAAAAGCTGCTTTTAAGTGAAACAGATATTCCTCCATGGATTGGGATTTCACTACAATGTCATCAACATAACACTCTAAATACCCTCCAATGAGGTCATGAAAGATAGTGTTCATGGCCCTCTAATATGTAGCCCCGGCATTCTTCAGGCCAAATGGCATTTTAACCCATTCGAAGGTGCCAACATTCCTAGGACATCTGAATGCTGTCTTGTGGACATCCTCCTCTGCAATGCAGATTTGGTTATAACCAGAGTGCCCATCCATCATTGATAAAATTTGATGCCCTGCTGAATTGTCTACCAACAAGTCTACTATAGGCATAGGATACTCATCTTTTGGAGTTGCTAGATTTAAGTTTCTGAAATCAATGCATACCCTCATTTTACCATTCTTCTTAACTATAGGCACAATATTGGATAGCCATTCAACATACCAAGATGTCCTAATAAAGCCTTCCTTGAGTAGTCTAAGAATCTCCTCCTTAACTTTTTGAATGACTTCTAGACTCATTCTTCTTGGTTTTTGCTTGTATGGCTTGAAATTAGGCTTCATAGGGAGCCTATATTCTACCAATGACCTATCTAATCCTAGTAGCTCATTATAGGACCATGCAAAACAATCTTTATATTTCTTCAAGATAACCAACAACTGGTCCTTGTCAAGAGCATTCAACCAAGCACTTACATAGGTGGGCTGCTGTACAGAACCTTCCCCTAAATTTACTTCTTCTAAGGGGTCTTGTGTCTGAGAACTCACTGAAGCTCCTTCTTTGATTTCTTCTACCTTCGAAGGAATCTTCTTGCTTTGTACTGCTCCAGGCTCTTTGATTCAACATCTTTGCCCTCCTCCTCATAGACAAAGTCTGTCCATAGGGCTTCTTCTTCCTGTATCTCCTAGACTTTTATTTCAATGTCCAATGCACAGTATTTATCAAGGGCCAAAACTCTGACCTGTTGTTGCTCCTGCTTGCAGCCAATTATCATGGCTTCTCTCTCTTGCTCTTGTACTTTCTGGACTATTGATTTTACGTCCAATGTTAAGAACTTAATTAGAGCCAAAGACTTGGCTTCTTGGGCTTCATCCTTTTGCCTACAACCAGGCCTCATTGTCATCCTTAACAACAACCTCTTCATTAGCACTCTCCTGGACTAAGTGCTTCAGGTGTGTCACTTCCTCATCAACCGTCACTTCGGCTGAGCCATCAGGTTCCCTCAGTATATTGAGTGGTGTCACTCCCTCAATATATAACTTGGCCTCTGCGAAGTCTGCACAGGCTATGAAGGGTTGAGGATCTGCATCAATTTCCTCTGTCTCTCCGTTGCCTAAGGCCATCATTATTTTCTGATGCAAAGAGGAAGGCATACGTTTGTTAGTGTGAATCCAATCTCTACCAAGTAAAGCATTGTACTTAGCATTGCTGTCGATAACGAGGAATATCGTCATGCAGTCCCTGGTTCCCACACTCAAGTTGATGGGCAGAATTCCCTGAGCCATCTATTTGTTTCCAACAAAGCCAACAATGGTTGTGCTGGTTGGGATTAACCTGGGGTTCCTTTTCCCTAGTTTCTTCAAGGAAGATTTCGGTAGTAAGTTCACTGCTGCCCCATTATCTATCAAGACTCGGTTCAATTATATCCCATCGAATAAGGCCTTGATATACAAAGGCTTGACATGTTGTGTTATAGAGTTCGAGGGATACTCAAAAGGATATGAGAGGTTAATGCTCACTTCTTCTTCACTCCCATATTCAGTTTCCATTGGGGTAGCCATTCTAGAATCATCTTGTACAATACTCACTTGTGATTCTTCACTAGAGACTAGAATTCGATCAATTTCTTGACCATTTTGGTTCTCATTTCCAGCTTGGAACTCATGACGTAGTATATGTACCATATTTACTGATACTGGAGAAAACGAGCCAAATTGGATGGCTGGCTTTGCCTGTTTCCCCTCTTGGCCACCTTGTTCAGTTACTTCAGAAGCATCTTCCATACTGCATTCTGGTACTTCATTACTAACTGACTCCTTCGAATGGTCTTTTTTGTTTTTTTAACCAAAAATGTTTGTTCAGCAATGAAGGCTTCAATCATTTCTTCCTCCACCATTTCTTTCTTTTGGCCTACGCCAACTTCTTCTTCTGTCTCGCTATCACTCTCCATCAGAGCTTTCTCCAATCCCGCTAAGCTGGACTTCTCTCTGGCTTTTAGTTCAGAATGAACTTTGGCCAACTGTTCTCTACTGCAACCCACTTTGCCTTGTAGAGTTGGTTTTGGAGCATGGTCTGACTTTCGATTCTTCTTTCTTTCTGTCCGGACCAATGAAAAGCTTTCTCCACTCTCTTTCATGTATTTCTGGTACTGAGTGTACCTACGCTGAATCTTCCTCCTTTGTGATCTAGAAATTACGGGGACCATATCTTGTTCCTTTGTTTTTTTGCGTTTAAGTAATACCCAATTGTTTGGGGCCACCAAAGAAGGCTTGACCATCCTACCTTGGTTTCCAATATCTCTTTAAGTAGGTACTTCCCTAGGTTTGTTCTGCATCACAAACCAATCTAGAACTCCAAGTACCCACGAACTTACTAACCCAGATGTTGAGCTGTCATTTTCTTCCTTCGAAGCCATCTTCGAAGTTGGCTGTGAAGGCAACTGCTTGGCCCTGACTTCATGTTTTGAGCCTGATTCAGGCCTTCGATGACGGTGGCCACTTTCTGTCCTGTGTAAGGCTGGCCTAGGGGGCCAATCTCTGGCTTTGATTCCATAACCTGAACTCTTCTCCAGTCTCCTTTCAGAATGATTACTCTCCATTCTGTAATACTTAGGTGGCCTGGACTCATATAAGGGCCTCTTGCCTTTAGAATGCATTTTATCGACTGTTGGTTCAACCGTTAATGGCTGCTGCCTAACACCAGGTGGATATGGCCTTTTGTTATAAGCATTGGCTGGTTTAGGACGTCTCTGCACATCCCTGTAATATTGCTTCCCATCAATTGGAAGCTCTTTCAACCATTTGTAACTCAATCTGCACCTGGGACACATCCTTTGCATTACAACTGCCTCTAAAGAATCGTCATCCAGTGCTTCTTCATCAGAGTCTTCCCTCTGGTGTAAGAAACCTTGTCCAATAGTTGGCAGATTTCTAGTGTCCTTCTTGATGATTGTTTGGTTGGCAACATACATCTGCACATTGACTTCTTCCAATTATTTTAAAGACAAGTTCTGGAAGTCTAACAAAATGACATTGGCTGCCACCTCTCCAACTTCTAGAAATGAATTACTGTCGATCCTCATGGCCTTTTCTGCTTTGGCTGGGAATTTCAAACTTCCTTTCCGAATTTGTTCTTGGATCCTATCTTGAAAAACAATGCAGTTTTTAGTTGAGTGAGATCAAGAGTTATGCCATTTACAATATACTTTTCCTTTAAGTTCATCTGGAGATGGAATTTTGACTCCTTTTGGTAACTTAAGGAAGTTGGCCGCAAGCAAATGATCAAAAATGCCATCTGCCTTTGTTAAATCGAAAGCGTACTTCATATGAAGATCTTTCTTTTTAAACTGTTGGTCAATGGTTGTGTCCTTATGAATTAATGCCCCACAGATTACAGGTTCTTTCCCCACAATCTCTGCTGCATCAATCTCATAGTTAGGATCTCTATAGTATGTCTTGTATGATGCATTATTTCGATCTTGTTCCTCCTCTAGTAATGCTTCATACCTAGATACCTTATACGTCAGTTCCACTAAGTCCCTGAACTCAGTTGAGTCAAACTTCTTTCGAAGACTAAACTCTAAGCCATTTTGAGCCAATCTTACGAATTCTGGCTCTGGCAGGATGACTCTACATTTATTTTGAGCCCTTTTAAATCTGGCAATAAACTGAGTAGCCTTCTCTTCAGGCCTTTGACTCAATCTTGCCAAGTCTGCCATGGAAACCTCTAGCTCCGATTAGAAGAATTGGGCATGAAATGCCTCTTCCATTTGTTGCCAAGTTTAGATTGAGCCAGGTGTAAGGTTAATGTACCATACAAATGCTCCCCCAGTTAGAGAGTTTGGGAATAGTCTCAACTTCATATAGTCATTATTAGTAAATTCACCGCATTGAGCAGCAAATCTAGCAATATGCTCTACTGTTGATTGGTTTCCATTTCCATAAAAAAGGGCGAAATCTGGTATCCTGAAACCTCTTGGGTAATCATGTACCCTATCTACCCATTCTGGGTATGGTTTTCTGTATACAGGAGTCTGGACCCCCCGAGCCATCGGTCCACACATCTCCCTAACAATATCAGCAATTTGGTCCCTAGGGACCATATTTTGTGCCTACTGAACCACTACTGGAGGAACAAACACAGGATTTGGTGGACAAACTTGTGCTTGTGGTCCTCTTGGTCCATAAGGTGGTATGTTTGGGACTGGTTGTCCTTGTGGTGCAGGTTGTTGTTGGGGGTGTGGATAACCCCTTTGAATCTGTCCTGGGAAAGGACCTGCGAAAGATACTAGAATAGGTATTGTGTCCCTTCCATTTGTAGGAAAACCTTCCAACTCCCCGGGTATAAATTCGAATAAGGGATTAGTGAACCCCCTTGTGCCGGGTATGGCTTCGAACATGGGATTCGTGACCATTCTTATGCCATTTTCTTGTACTGGACCAGATCCACCAACTTGCATGGCTTCGTTGTTAAGTACTGAGGCATTTTAACCCGCTATAGGCCTCAAAATAGGTTCGTACCAAGACTGAGGTGATGGTCTTTAATAGTTCTGATTACTAGTTTGACCATTAGAATGTCCATTAACTTGCATAGGCTGTTTATCTCTAGCCAATCTTTGCTGAGGGACATTTAAAACTTCCTCCATGTGTCTTGTGTTTGTTGGTTGGTGGTTATTCATTCGATCCAAAAAGGATGTTGCCCACCTTTCCATTGTGTTCATTAATTGCTGTCCCATGGCATCTACTAGGCCATTCCATGGATTTATTGGCTGAGTAGATGGAACAGTGGATGGTCCAATTCCTTGGCCTTGTCCAATATTATAAACATATGGTTGCTAGTTTCGAAGTACTGGTCTATTCGACCATATGTTTTGATGAACTAGGTGCCTCCACATGATGTGTTATCACATTATCCTCTGGATTAGGCACTTCTACCTTTCCTTCCATGCCTTCTTCCAGGCATTCATTTTCTCCTTGTCTCCTACGTCTAGCCATTTTAATTAGTCCCACTGGGCATGCCAAAAATATATGTTGCCTTTTTGACTTTCAAAGGTTATTTTTGTAATTGCGAGCGTGCCAGCAAAAATCCATCAGTCCTTATAGAAATTTAATTGCCAACCAATTATCAGACGATTGTGTTTTAGTTCTTTTCGCCTCAATGAAGAGGACTTTTACTGGTGGCTTGATTTAGGAGAATTAAGCAAAACATCAATCAAATGAAGAACAACTGAAGCATTTCATTAGAATGAAAAACTTACAATGATCCAAACTCAGCCTCGTAGAGGTTTACAGTGACAACCTACTTGAAACTATTCCTATGAACGAAGTGCAGTGTAGGAATTTAAAGTACATGAATGTAAAGAACAGGAAATGTAAAACTGGAAAGTAAACTGAAAGAAAAATAAGTAAAGTAGACTAAGAGTGGTTTTTTGGATCTGAGTCTGGGGCTTTTTCTGGGGCTTTCTTTGCTATTTATACTTCTCAAGGATGACCATCGAACTGTATTTCAAACCGTTGAACTGCTCCTCCATGATCGCTGATCATGTTGCCTTACAAGTAGTTCCACTATGCCATCACTTGCAGTTAGGCTTCTCTCCTCAATTTGAATTTGAATTTGAATATGAGTAACCGTTGAAGCCACATCACTTTGCATCTCTTTGCTGATCCAATGCTACCCAGATCTCGTAAGAACCAATATTAACTGCCACGTGTACGATCAAGACCGAAGACTTAAACATTCTTCCCGTATTGCCCTTACTCTGCCACGTGTTGAATTGTAATTGGCTCATACAAAATATGTAGCCAACACAAACATAGCACACAACGAAGATTGAAAGAGTTAATTATGCATAACTCTTCTAAGGACAAAAACACAACTCCGCATTCTGTACTTCAAACATAATTTAGTAATTCTATACAATCTAAAAATATAAATAAAAAAATTATTAATGTGATGATTATCATTTTGTTATAGTAAGTTTTAGATATTGAAAAATGAATAAAAAAATTGAAAATTTACTATATTAGACAACATTTTTTTAATATACACTTCTCAACTATGATGCTTCATTTGTTCTTTTCATTTTACGTGGCAATAAATATCTAAACTAGAGCATGCTGTGAGTGACAGAAATCTTTTATAGTTTTCCAAGAGGGTGAAATACAAGTTGCAAAAATGGAAAAAAAAAAAAAACTACAAAAAATTAAAGTTTTAGAGACCAAAATTTAAGAATAAAATTATTTTTTAAGAATCAAATATTTTTGTTGCAAAAAATGTCGTTAGTATATTTTTAGCAATGCAAATTGCACATTAGTGATGAATTATTATATTCTTTGGACCAAATTTTTTGTCTCAAAAATTAAACCCTTATGTGACCAAATTATTGTCCCTAAAACTGTATTTATTAGTGACATTTTCAAATTTTTATCGCTAAAAGCCTTATTTTTGACTTTTCAAGACAACCTTTTAGTGACTATCCTTATGACGATAGAAATTGGTTCCCAAATATCTTTTGCAACAATTTTTTTCACTTTTAGAGACAAAAAAATTTGATTTCTAAAACTCTTATATGTTGTAGATAAAAATAGTGCAAGAAGTTATTAGTAAATAAGATTAGCATGATCGATCGTGTAATACTTTTCTATAAGCTCGAACTCTAAAGTTTAAGCCAAGTTCAATATTAAACCGCATGCAGATTTTCAAAATGTTACTCAACAAAATTTTAAATATGATATAATATATTATTCTTGAATTTGTAACCATAGGAAAAAGGGCGCGGAGTCGCAATAAGGAGGAATTGGAAGAAGGCTCCAGTGACAAGTGTTTTGATTGATTATGTTGTTCATTGTTTAGCGAAGTGGGAAAGGGATTGGAGAGGAGCACAGGGGAATGGTTGAAGTGTTAGGAGTGGGTGGAAAAAAGGGTAGTGTAGACACCCCATTTTTGACCAACCTTAAGACTCAGACGTCACCAATTGAGCGCTCGGTGATGTTGCATATTGTGCTCATTCTGAGGTTGCGGAGTCTCGGCTGCGAGCCTTGCCTCCGGACTTCGGGGCTCTTTTGTGCTTTGCCTCGATTTGCAAACCGAGTCCTGTTTTCTCTGTTTTCTCTTCCCGAAGGGAGGGAGAGGTCCCGTAGACCATCTCTCAGTGGCCGTAGGCCATTTTTCCCGTTTGGAGCCCAGTTTCTGATTTTCGGAGCCGTCGGCCGTGTGCTTCGGTTCGGGACCGCTTAACTACTTCTGTTTGCTCCGATTTTTGGCACATCCCTTATTTCCTCCCTTTAGAGGGACACTATGGCCCGGGAGACCACCTTCGTGGTCATACGCTACTTCTGGTGCCTAATAGCCTGTTTTCGGGGCCTCGGACTGCGCGTTTTGGCCCCCGAGCCCTCATTTTGCATCCGTCTTGATCCATTTTTGGTAGGGACCCTATTTTCATTGTTAGGGAGGTGGTAGTATGGTGGGAGGCCACCTTTTCCCCTGAAAAACCAGTTTTCTCTTTTTCTCTCTCCAAAAGCCGATTTTTCTGACAGAAAGCTGGTTTTTCTCACCTTTGAGCCACAATTTCTAGCTTTTCATACCACCATTGTGTTGTGCTCATCTGGGAGGCCACCAATATGGGTAGGCCGACCAGTAATTCATCTTGACCCTTTTGAACCTTGCTAAAAAGCTGGTTTTCCTCTCTCTTGGGTCACTTTTTCTGGTTTTTCACCATACAGCTGTGTTGCACTCATCTGGGAGGCCATATTTTTGGGGTGGCCGGCCAAAAATTCTTCTTGAACCTTTTGACCCCTGGTCGGCCGACCAGGAGGAGTGGCCAGCAGGCCACTTTAACTGGCCGGCCTGCTTCTTGCTTTTTGCCCTCTCTAAATGCATCACAGTTGTGCCAGCTGTGAAGCAATTGGACCATCCTCCATACACGTGTATGGAGGATATGTGAACCCCTTTTGGGATATTTTAGAGCCTCTCCTCTATAAAGGGGAGGCTCATCTTCTTTGGCAAGGGTTGAACCCCTTTGAAGGCTTACAACTCTCTCTCTCTCTCTATATATCTCTACACTTGAGCCTCCAAACCCTAGTTTTCTTGGACCATTTTCACTATAACCCTTAGCACCACACCTCCTCCATCAATTCCAGCACTTTGGGACTGATTTTCACGGGTTGAAGGTTCACCAACTTGGTTCAAAAGCTCCAGCTTTGCTGCTCTTCAAGGGTAAGCACCTATTTCCCACAAACTTGCATTTTTTTGCTCCATTGATTAGCCTTACTTGCAAGTATTTATGGACTTTTTCATAAACTAAAAAGTGTCATATTTTGAGCTCCTCTTGAATATTGATTAAGGACACTTTTCTGTTTGAGATCTCCTACATCCTTGTATGCTTTATCCCTCTTTGTAGGCTTATTTTGCATCATATCTTAGCCCTACTTGTGAGCATTTTCGAGATTTGTCATAAACTTAAAAAAGTTTCCTTTTGAGCTTATAAACATGTTTGTTTAAGATACTTTCTCTGTTTGGGGTCATCTATCCCCTTTCATGCCTTATTTCCTCATGTTTTGAGCTATGCATGTGAGCACTTGCATTGGCCTTGATTTGGCCTTTTAGCCATTGAAATCCAACGGATTTTCAGTGGCTTTGATGTGTCTTTGAGCTTCAAAATCATAGAGGGGTGACCCTCTCACCCCTCATTCTCTTTACTAGCTTTGTTGGCCTCCCAAAGGGACCCTCACTTGCATGTTGTGAAGTCACTTTTTGGGCTCAATTTGGTGAGTTTCAAGGCCTGCCTTAGCTCTGTCTAGAGCCTCTTTGGTCTTATTTTATGTCTATGATACATGTGCAGAACAATTCCATTCAAGGCCTTTTAAGGGGGCCTTTCATTGTATACTTCATTGACCCATTTCAGGGCCAATTTGGTGAGTTTTAGGCTTGTCATATTTGATTTCCAGAGTTGGTTTTGCCATGCTAAGTGTCCTTGTTGTATGTGTTGAGTAACCTCTTGCATGGTCCTCCAAAGAAGCTCATCATTTTTGCATGCATTGGATGCATTTCAGTGGTTATTTGGGGTTTATTTGGCATGAAATACTTCTATTTTTGGCTGGTTGGGTGGGCCTTCATATGCTTCATATAGCTGTAGAACAACTCATGGTTCACTAGCCTATGTTACATGTTGTTTTGACCCTTCATGTTGGCACCTTTTGGCCATGCCTTAAACTGATAATGTGCTCATTTTGGGACTGCCTTGGCTCTGTCTTTGTACTTCATGGCCAAATAATGCTTGCTTTGCATAGTTATAATTCAATACATGTGCCTAGCTTTGAGTTTCGGGGCTTATTTCATGCATCGGGTGCCATATTTCCATGTTTCGGGACCATTTAGCATCATGTTTCAGTGTTGGAAATTACATGTTTGTATGCCATCTTTCATCCTTTCCCATTCCTTGTTAGAGTTGCATATCATGCCTTAGGTTCGGTCCTTGGTATTCGTGCATGTGTGCACACATTTCGGTTGTCCCATTTTCATCTAATGGCCACTGATGTGAGCGTGGCTGAGGTCCATTCATGTTGGTGTAAGTCCATCCCGCATTGTGTATGTCATTTCGGTCCATAGCATTGCGTATGCTAGATTGCATGTTAGAGCATCGTGTATGCCATGTCACATCGAGCATTGTGTATGCCATTTCATAGCATTGCGTATGCTAGGTTACATGTTAGTTGCATTGTGTATGCCATCTCATTTGCATTGTGTTTGGGATAGGAGTTAGCCCAAACACGAGAAACGAGAGACGTTTCGTACTCCGAGTGACGGAATGTGTCTCAATTCCCGGTCGCCGACACTTCGGCTTACCCATGATGGAGTTTAGGTCTTGTTGTGTTTATATGTGCATTCATTTCACATCGAGTCGTGCAATTCGACTCCTCGGCCATCATGCATCGAGATGTATGATTGGTGGCACGAGGATCGAGGACTACACTCCTTGAAGAGTAGTCATGCATACATATGTGAAAATACTTTGCCATGCCCCTTTTTTGCTCTCTGTTGCAGCAAATCAGAAATCAACAGCAAATCAGAGGTGAATTGGGGCATCGTAATGGATTTCTGCGCAAGGCAACTCAAGCATGCATCATTCATCATTTGGAGCAGAGCTGAGGCGGTCCATGGATTTGCGTGCTAATTTACCTGCTTTCTAGATTAATTTGTTAATTAATTAGGATTTTGTATTTATTCAGACTGTACTATTTGTTCGGACTGTATATTATTTATTCGGACCCCCCGAGCGAGGGCAATGCTGTAATAAGTGTGCGTGCGTGTGATGTATGTCTTCCAACCCCACGTCTTTCTTCATTTTATTTACCAG
>NW_021028034.1:784393-837806 GCF_004153795.1 Camellia sinensis | reverse complement strand
AGGATACCGTGTTTGCCATCTGCTATTCTTGAACGGTTTGCCGGAGGCTCGCTTCGAGAAACGTGCCATAAGGCTGACCGGTTGCGGGCTCTGCCACGACAGGAACACAAATCCTGGTTTACCGGGGCACCCTTTTTGACCATTCGACCTAGTGCATATTCGGAATCCATAGTGACCATTCCAAACTAGGACAGGTTGCTTACCCGTTTATAGGTTGTTTGAAACCACTGCGTGCGTAGTGAAACCCTAGCTCCTGACAAAATAGGACAGGGAAACCCTACCCCTCCATAGGGGTGTTTTGGCTCTCATTTACTTGCTATGTGCTTTTAGAGTGCGTCTCTACAGGAATGCATGTATCGGTTTGCAAGTCTGGGTATCAAGCCTGCGGGCATCGGCATCAGTATACTGAGAATCAGTTATATCTGCGGGTATCAGATTCAGTTTTGAGGGAGTAATTTGGGGAACAGTGATCAGTGTTTGAGCACAGTTATTTAGCTGCTCATATCTGTTTTGGTGAAATCAGACTGAGATGCTGCATGTTTTCTCTTTTGCTAGGGTAGTCTTGGAAACGTAGCTTCAGAAGGCTCTAATATCCCCCGAGGTTCATCGGACTTGTGCTGATAGACTTTGTCAGGTCAGAGATTCAGTTCAAGGGAAATCAGTGTTCCTTTGCCAGAGGTAGGGTAAAAGGGCCAATCAGGCACAGATCACCAGTTCAACAGTCCTCAGATCAGCGGTCATTATCCATCTCACCTGTGCGCAGTTGGGTTGAGATATCTATTTTTATAGAGACAAATATACCAATAGATCAGTTAGATCAAGGCAGTATGGCAGGAATGGAGGAGATGATGCGTCAAATCCAAGAAAGTATGAAAATCATGCAGCAGGACGCCGTTCGTCAAGCCGAATTTGCCAAACAACAGGCCGAATTCATGGCTCAACAAGCAGAGTTGATCGCCAGGTTACAGCAGCAAACCGGAGCATCTGCTTCGCACCAAGCCCCTCCCCCACCAGGAGTTCCAGCACCCGAGGAGGCACCAAATGTCCAGGGAGATACGGACATTCCGGCAGGACCGGCTCCGCCCCAAATCCTACCCCAATTATCCAAAACACCTACCAATCTGCCAGATTCTCCCTTTGAGTCTGAGGTGGACCCCACAGCATTGAAGGTAAGCAAGCTTGAAAAGTTGTTCAAGAAATCTCAGGGTGTGAAGTCCATCCCGGACATCGAAGATGGGTATACCGACGCAGTCGTGACGCTGCCGGATAGATTTAAAATGCCACAAATCGATCGCTTTGACGGATCTGGGGATCCCATGGTGCATCTCTGGTTGTTCTCAGATATACTACGGCCAATGGGCCTCACCAGACCGCAGAAGCTTTCATTATTCGGCCGAACCCTGTCGGGTGTGGCCGCTATCTGGTACGCAAAATTAGAAGACGATGTTAAGAGGAATTGGGACGAGATGGCCGAGGCTTTTGACACTCAGTACTCCTATAATACACAGATCGAGGTCACAACCCGTGATCTCGAGATGACTAGGCAGGAGCCTAAGGAGAGTTTTTCTGACTTCGTAACCCGGTGGAGGGCCAAGGCCTCAATGATGACCACTAGGCCCACTGACAAAGATCAGATTCGGATGATTGTGCGCAATCTCCAGCCCAAGCTTATGCAGAAAATGATTGTTCTCCCCTTCCCTACCTTTTCAGATTTACATGAGATGGGGGTACAAATTAAGGATGCTATGAAGCAAGGCCTCATTGACCAGGAGAAGGAGCAGCCCAGGAGGGCGTTTTCCCATAGTTCGAATGCGACCACCAGTGGTAATGCAGCTGCAAGGTCTTCGGAAGTAGGTACGGTCACCACTGCCGCATCAAAAACAGCTACCCCATTCACCGGTGCATCCGGAAGTAGCTCACAAAAAACCAAATATCCATCTCGAGTCAAGAGGGTTTTTACCCCATTTTATATGCCTTTGTCAAAGGCTCTAGAGGCCTTACTCTGGAAGAGATATCTGAAACCGTTGGAACAACAACCTCTACCTGATCCTATCCCTCCAAAGCATGACCAGACTAAGTACTGCGCCTACCATCAAGAAACCGGTCATGACACTGATAGTTGCTTTCGTCTGCGCTATGATGTACAAGATCTGTTTGACAACAAGGTCATCACCGCACCAGCTCAGCAAAGTCTATCGCCACTGGATCAGTGAACTTGGGGGATAGTACGAATATGTGATCAGGGGATGAACCACCTGCGGGTGGCACTTAGTTTACTCCAGATATGGCGTGTGGCACGCACTGTTTTGAGCATTTATGAATGCTAGTTTTTGTATTTTCTGACTTGCGTGTTGGGTCAGTTTTGTTGTTTTGTGCATAGTCAGTCTTTTTGTACTATGTCAGTTGGGTCTGTCTTGTTGTGTCGAGTCAGTCCTGTTTTGTTAGAGTCGAGTGATCCCGGGGGCGTTACCTCGAATATCACTATTTTGTTTTGTGTTTGTCTTTTCGCTTCCTTTTGAGTCTGTTTCTGCCGGGGAGCCAGTAACACCAAAAGATTTGAATGAAGCAACAGTGATTTTCACACTCTTGTGTTTGCTTCTGCTTTGCGCCAGTTGTGCGAAAAAGTTTGAATGAAGTGACAGTACTTTTCACCTACTTTTTTGTGCCTTGAAATTGTTGCATTGACCTAAGTTTTTCAAAAAAAATTCGTACACTGTGGTGAAAACGAAGAGGAAGGAATTCCTCAGGTTTTGCGAAGTTTGATCAATTGAGAGAAAGAGAGGCATGCTAAGCCCTTAATGATCGAGATCATGCTTGTTAATGTGAGTACTGAGAAGGATCCTGACTTGATCCAGATTGGTTCCGCACTGTCTTCAGCGCGAGCGATTTGTCACTTTCTTAAAAGATTTCAAAAAAAAAAATGTTTTGCGTGATCCTTCGAAGCCCTGTGTGGAATCGCTCTTGAGATTGTGCGGCCTAGGATCGCTCTGAGCCTCAAGACTCGACCCCTCATTGTCAAACCTTGGACTTAAATTCAGAATGTTCAATGGTCAACTACAACGTGAGGCCTGTGTGGCCAGATTCAAAGCAGCCCTCGAACAAGAGGCAAGAAAGTCAGATCAAGAAGACTAGACGTCATCAAAAGAAGCTTGCAAAGCTAGATCAGAAGCACCCCCGGAACTAGGGGCAAAGAATTTCAAATGTGCTCGAACAGCCGAAGATGGATCATTCCACAAATCAAAGAAGGTCGGCAAGAATGCCAAATCCCAGAGGGAGGAAAGAAGAAAGTATTGCTGAAAAAAAACTGAGTTCCTATCCACAACACTGGGGGCAAATTCAGCTCCCCATTGGATGGACTCCTGTATCGTCAGCGAACAGCAGCCATTATCCTGGATTCAGATGACTTCGGGATCTCAAAACCATTTGACATGGACAAAGCTACACTTTTACCCTTGAGAGGCTCGCTGGGCCGAAAACCCGGAAGGGCAACCCAGGTAAAAGTTAGAGCAAGCAAAAAAAAATGAAAAAAAAAAGAAGAGAAAAAGAGAAAAAATGCAAAGAATGAAGAAAAAATGAAAAAAGAAAAGGAAAAAAGAAAAGAAAAGATGAAAAAAAATGAAAAGAATTGAAAAGAAAGAAAAACAAAGCTCGCAAGGTTGAAAACCCGGAAGGGCCGCCTTGGCAAAAGTTAGAGCGTAAAAGGTGAGGGTTAATACACGAGTGTACCTTAACCCCGAACTACGTAAGGCTTGATTCCCATCTTTGGGATACGTAGGCAACTTCACTCTGAAGTCCAGCCGTAAAACACTTCAAATTCGACTGTATCCATGTGATGGTTCTGATCATCGTTGTCTTCTCTGTATCCGAGAGTTCAGTTGTGATCGTCACCTTGAAAAATAGTTACAGTGCGCTGCGGTGCTATTCAAACAAAGGGCAACTTTCTGTTGCCATACAGCGCACTGCGGTGCCATTCAAACAAGGGGCAACTTTCCGTTGCCATGCAATGCCGTTTAGACAAGGGGCCATTCTCCTTCGGATCTGAGGTTGTGCATCTCGAGAGTAGGTTCCGTGCTCGTTGAGCAGTGGCCGTTTGCAAAAACAGTTTTGAGAATTTTCACTGAGGTTGACTATTTTTCTCGAAAAGTATTCCATTTTCCAAAACTGGACCGTTTCTTGGACCCAAAAAGAAAAATTTTCAGTGCTCATAACCTAACTTGCATGATTTCAAATTAGAAAATCGAACAAGCATGTTAATCTAACTCTCATGTCGGTCAAAATTGTTTTAGTAGAAAACCAAAAAAAAAAAAATGGTCAAAATAATGAACTAGGGGCACAGTTGAGTCAGGCTTCCTGTCTTTCTCCTGTTGTCAGTGCATTTGCCAGAAAGGGCACCATACTTGCCAAGAAGGGCACTCTCCCTGCCAGAAAAGGGCACAACTGAAACTGTCAACAAAAGAGCTGAAAGCTCTCTCATCCTCCAAGCAACGAGGTATCAAGCCAAGTGCGAAGCACGAACTGGAATGGATGAAGATATCCCACTCCCTCATCTGGACAGATCTAACCATGTCCAAACTCCCCGGCAGAGCATCGACAACCGATGTCAGCTGCAGAGTCGCTACACGCTTAGTTACAGCACAATCCCTCTGTGGGAGGAACTCACTAGCTGTGCGCAGAAAAAGAAGAATCTAGCTGAGTGCTAGGGGCAAGAGCCCATAACTTTTTGTTTATCTATCAACCACCCTGCGGAGGGATGAAAAATGAGAGATTAAAGAATAGAGAGATGTGCGCTGAGAGGAAAAGCGAGGAAAGGGTTTTGAGAGAAAAATCGAGCTTGAAGGCCGAGTGATGTGAGAATCACAAAAGAGAAAGGATGGGAAACAATGCCTAGAAAAACAGGCTCCTTGTGCACGTCTGAGTGTCGTGTCTTTTTGTTTTACCTCGATTCTTGTCTTGAGTCGTTTTTTAGTATCTGTGTTTGTGTTTAGGTTGTTTACCTTTTGTTTTCCGTTGTTGAGTCATAGTGCGCTGTGTTCAGTCGTAGGCTCAATGCCCCAGTCAAAAACTCATCTCTCAATTTCAAAAATAAAATCATTTTGCGCTCCGAGTGCCGTGCCGTTCTCTACATCTGTGCAAAACAAGATTCGTTCTTTCATAAAACCGCAGGGTTCAACCCAGGCCATGTCAGACCAGTAAAACCAGGACCTATCTGAAGCTATATAGGTTCCAGGCTGCAAAGCAAAAGAAAATGGGGAAAATTTTGAGCATCTGAGTATGTTTCACCTTCAGTAAGTTCTAAGACTATATTCCATGTATACCTCTTCAGGTCTTGCCAATGCTTCGAAGTATGAGTGTGCCTCTACCTCAAGCTCAAGATCAAGTCTGCTTCAAGCCAGAATGGCAATCAAAAGTGCTCTCCCTGAGTACCATTCCCTGCCAGAGGCATCTTGGCTGTGTTCGCGATGAGTTCCTAGCAGACCAACTGCGACGGTAGAAACTAGAGTTCGAATGGCTGTTGCCTAGAACGCAAAGGTTCGGGATTTCCGAGACTAAAGTCTGGTTTAACAAGAAACAAGCAGATGACCCAGAGGCGTGTCCTCGGCTTGAAATCTGTATGGAAGCCCCATAGGTTGGGATAGCGTGTTGCACCTCAATTCTGGATACTGAACCAACCTAGTCTGTCACCCTGTTGGAGAATAGGGAAAGTTGTGAATATGATCAGCAAGAAAGGCAGCTTCAAAAGTGTTCTACATGAAGAACCTTGTCAGTATCCAAAGTCTTTGTACTGTCGAGTTGAAGGTAAGTGTTTGAAGAGCACAAGGGGAAGTCCCCGTCGGAGAAGAGCGGTTCACCGCCACTCACCTCGTGTGGTGCTTTCTAAAGCGCCGCTACGCTTGTTTATTGCGTTCCCTAACATCATCATTGTATTGCATTGTACTATCAAGTTTCTTTCTCATCTATACACGATATTGTATGTGCGGTTCATTCAAAGAAGTTCCGTTTGAGATAATTTATTTAGTGTATCAATCACACTTCATTCAGTTAGTGTATCAATCACACTTCATTTATTTAGTGTATTAATCACACCTCATTCACAATTTCTTCATTCGCTTAGTGTGTACACTTCATTTATTTAGTGTATCAATCACACTCTCTTCACTTAGTGTATCAATCACACTTCTTTTCATTTTCTGTATTTATAACACAGCATTCTCATTTTCTGTACCTAAACACACATTCTCATTTTTTGTATTATCACACACATCCTCATTTTGTGTATCTATCCTACTCATATATTCTATTATCTTTAGCGTATCCACACACTCCTACCTTAATTTATCATAACATTTCGTGTTCACTTATTAGCATATCATCATACTCTGTCTTTCTCTATATTCTACACTTCTGTTCACATTTAATACATACATACCTTTTCATCTAAGTGATCTATCACACTTCGTGTTCACATTTAGTATATCAATCATACTCTGTTTCACTAAGTGTATCCATAACACTCGTGTGTTCACATTAGTATATCAATCATACTCTGGTCACTAAGTGCATCTATTCATAACTTCGTGTTCACATTTAATATATCAATCAACTCCTGCTATCTAAGTGCATACACTACTTCGTGTTCACATTTTGTATTCATCTATCATACTCTGTTCATCTGTGGCATCTATCACACATCGTGTTCATTTTTAGTATATCTATTTACTCTGTCTCACAGTACACCTATCGCACTGAGTGTCACTTTAGTGTATCCATCACTACTCGTTCACATATGTGCATCTATCACACTTTGTGTTCACTTTTAGTATATCTATCACACTCGTTCACAGTAGCTTATATCTACTAACTTTGTGTTACCTTTAGTGTATTCCTCACTCTTTCACTAAGTGCTATCACACTTCATGTCTCCTTTTGTGTATCCATCAACTTGTTCATCTAGGTATTTAAACTTCGTGTTCACCTTTTGTGTATCCATTACACTGGTTCACTTAGTGCATCTATCACACTTGTGTTCACCTTTGTATATCTATCACACGCTCGCTTTGTGTATCCATCACACGTTTACTTTGTGTATCCATCACACGCTCGTCTTGTGTATCCATCACACGTTTACTTTGTGTATCCATCACAAGCAACGCTTTGTGTATCCATCACATGTTCACTTTAGTAATCTATCACTACACTCGCTTGAGTATATATCGCATATGCTAACTCACTCTATGTATCTATCACACCTCGTCCATTTTGTGTATCTATCGCACATGCTCGCTAAGATTGCATAATCTTCTTATCCTGTCTGCATACAATGTAGTTTGGTTTTATTCGTTTGCTTAAATTGTTGCATTTATTGTGTATATGTGCTTCATTACAGCTTCCTTTGCATGACATAAGTTATGTAGGCTTGGTGCATAATCATTCTGCATTTTTGCCCCTGCCTGCGGGCACATCTTTATCTCGCCTGTTTGTCTAAGTTTTCGGCCTTGTCAAAAATGGGCCGTCTCTGGGCTTAGACATTCACCTCCCGTCACTTATGATTTCCGAGTTTTGTCAAGAGGGACAAGCTGTAGACACCCCATTTTTACCGACCTTAAGACTCAGACGTCACCAATTGAGCGCTCGGTGAGTTGTTTGCATATTGTGCTCATTCTGAGGTTACGGAGTCTCTCGGCTGCGAGCCTTGCCTCCGGACTTGGGGCTCTTTTATGCTTTGCTCAGTTTGCGAACCGGGTCCTGTTTTCTCTGTTTTCTTTTCCCGAAGGAGGGAGAGGTCCCGTAGACCATCTCCCAGTGGCTGTAGGCTATGTTTCGTGGCCGTAGGACATTTTTCCCGTTTGGAGCCAGTTTTCCAGTTTTCGGAGCCGTTGGCCGTGTGCCTCGGTTCGGGACCGCTTAACTACTTCTGTTTTCTCTGGTTTTTGGTACATCCTTATTTCCTCCCTTTAGAGGGACACTGTGGCCCGGGAGACCACCTTCGTGGTAATACGCCACTTTCGGTGCCTAACAGCCTGTTTTCGGGCCTCGAACTGCGTGTTTTGGCCTCCGAACGCTCTCGTTTTGTCATCCGTCTTGGTCCATTTTTGGTAGGGACCCTATTTTTATTGTTAGGGAGGTGGTAGTATGGTGGGAGGCCGCCTTTTTCCTGGAAAACCAGTTTTCTCTTTTTCTCATCTCTAAAAAGCCGATTTTTTCTCACTTTTAAGCCACAATTTCTGGCTTTCATTCCACCATTGTGTTGTGCTCATCTGGGAGGCCACCAATATGGTAGACCGACCAGTAATTCATCTTGACCTTTTGAACCTTGCTAAAAAGCTGGTTTTCCTCTTCTCTTGGGTCACTTTTCTGGTTTTCCACCATACAACGTGTTGCACTCATCTGGGAGGCACCTTTTTGGGGGTGGGCCGGCCAGAAATTCTTCTTGAACCTTTTGTCCTTGGTCAGCCGACCAGGGGAGTGGCCGAGCGGCCACTTTTAACTGGCCGGCCTGCGTCTTACTTTTTGCCCTCTCTGAATAACATCACAGCTGTGCCAGCTGTGAAGCAATTGGACCCACACCTCCATACACGCGTATGGAGGATATGTGAGCCCCTTTTTGGGATATTTTTAGAGCCTCTCCTCTATAAAGGGGAGGCTGATCTTCTTTGGCAAGGGTTGAACCCCTTTGAAGGCTTACAACTCTCTCTCTCTCTCTATATCTCTACACTTGAGCCTCCAAACCCTAGTTTTCTTGGACATTTGCACTACACCCTTAGCACCCACCTCCTTGATCGATTCCAGCACTTTGGGACTGATTTTCAAGGGTTGAAGGTTCACCAACTTGGTCCAAAGCTCCAGCTTTCTGCTCTTCAAGGGTAAGCACCTATTTCCCTTAAACTTGCATTTTTTTGCTTCCATTGATTAGACTTCTTGAAAGTATTTCTGGACTTTGTCATAAACTAAAAAGTGTCATATTTTGAGCTCCTCTTAAATATTGATTAAGGACAACTTTTCTGTTTGAGGTCTCCTACATCCTTGTATGCTTTATCCCTCTTTGTAGGCTTATTTTGCATCATATCTTAGCCCTACTTGTGAGCATTTTCGAGATTTTTCATAAACATGAAAAAGTTTCCTTTTGAGCTTATAAACATGTTTGTTTAAGATAACTTTCTCTGTTTGGGTCATCTATCCCCTTTCATGCCTTATTTCTCATGTTTTGAGCTATGCATGTGAGCACTTGCATTGGCCTTTTAGCCACTGAAATCCAGCGGATTTTTAGTGGCTTTGGATGTGTCTTTGAGCTTCAAAATCATAGAGGGGTGACCCTCTCACCCCTCATTCTCTTTACTAGCTTTGTTGGCCTCCTAAAAGGACCCTCACTTGCATGTTGTGAAGTCACTTTTTGGGCTCAATTTGTGAGTTTCAAGGCCTGACTTAGCTCTGTCTAGAGCCTTTTGGTCTTATTTTATGTCTATGATGCATGTGCAGAACAATTCCATTCAAGGCCTTTTAAGGGGCCTTTCATTGTATACTTCATTGACCCATTTCAGGCCCCATTGGTGAGTTTTAGCTTATCACATTTGATTTCCAGAGTTGGTTTTGCCATGCTAAGTGTCTGTTGTATGTGTTGAGTAACCCTTGCATGGCCCTCCAAAGAAGCTCATCATTTTTGCATGCATTGGATGCATTTCAGTGGTTATTTGGGGTTTATTGCATGAAATACTTTTATTTTTGGCTGGTTGGGTGAGCCCTCAATATGCTTCACATAGCTGTAGAACAAACTCATGGTTCACTAGCCTATGTTACATGTTGTTTTTGACCCTTCATGTTGGCACCTTTTGGGCCATGCCTTAAACTGATAATGTGCTCATCTTGTGGGACTGCCTTGGCTCTATCTTTGTACTTCATGGCCAAATAATGCTTGCTTTGCATAGTTATAATTCAATACATGTGCCTAGCTTTGAGTTTCGGGGCTTTATTTCATGCATCGGTGCCATATTTCCATGTTTCGGGACCATTTAGCATCATGTTTCAGTGTTGGAAATTACATGTTTGTATGCCATCTTCATCCTTTCCCATGGCCTTGTTAGAGTTTGCATGTCATGCCTTAGGTTCGGTCCTTGGTATTCGTGCATGTGTGCACATATTTCGGTTGTCTCATTTTCATCTAAGGCACTGATGTGAGTGTGGCTGAGGTCCATTCATGTTGGTGTAAGTCCATCCCGCATATTGTGTATGTCATTTCGGTCCATAGCATTGCGTATGCTAGATTGCATGTTAGAAGCATCGTGTATGCCTATGTCACATCGAGCATTTGTGTATGCCATTTCATAGCATTGCGTATGCTAGGTTACATGTTAGTTTGCATTGTGTATGCCATCTCATTTGCATTGTGTTTGGGATAGGAGTTAGCCCAAGCACGAGAAACGAGGGATGTTTCGTACTCCGAGTGACGGAATCTGTCTTAATTCCCGGTCGCCGACACTCCGGATTACCCATGATGGAGTTTAGGTCTTGTTGTGTTTATATGTGCATTCATTTCACATCGAGTCGTGCAATTTGACTCCTCGGCCATCATGCATCGAGATGCGTGATTGGTGGCACGAGGATCGAGGACTACACTCCCTGAAGAGTAGTCATGCATACATATGTGAAATACTTTGCCATACCCCTTTCTTGCTCTTTGTTGCAGCAAATCAAGAAATTCAACAGCCTTTTGGAGCCTTGGCATAGCATTCCGGGATTAATTGCAAACAGAGGTGAATTGGGCATCGTAATGGATTTCTGCGCAAGGCAACTCAAGCATGCATCATTCATCATTTGGAATAGAGCTGAGGCAGTCCAGGATTTGCGTGCTAATTTACCTGCTTTCCTAAATAATTTGTTAATTAATTAGGATTTTGTATTTATTTCGGACTGTACTATTTATTCGGACTGTATTATTTATTCGGACCCTCCGAGCGAGGGCACAATTGTAATAAGTGTGCATGCGTGTGATGTATGTCTTCCAACCCCACGTATTTCTCCTTTTATTTACCCGCTTATGATGGTTAGATTAGGGCATGTTTCAATTAGCATAACTTATGCTTGCATGTTTGCATCATTCATCTGTATTGCATGCACCGGGCTCGGCCTTAGTGTATCAATCACACTTCTTTCATTTTGTTTATCTATCACATACATTCTCGTTTTGTTATCTATCACACACATTCTCATTTTCTGTATCTATCACACACACCCACCTTTAGTGTATCTATCACACTTTCTTCATTCGCTTAGTGTATCAATCACACTTCATTTCTTTAGTGTATCAATCACACCTCATTCACCCTTAGTGTATCTATCACACTTTCTTCATTCGCAAAGAAGTTCCGTTTGAGATAATTTATTTAGTGTATCAATCACACTTCATTCAGTTAGTGTATCAATCACACTTCATTTATTTAGTGTATTAATCACACCTCATTCACAATTTCTTCATTCGCTTAGTGTGTCAATCACACTTCATTTATTTAGTGTATCAATCACACTCTCTTCACTTAGTGTATCAATCACACTTCTTTCATTTTCTGTATTTATCACACACATTCTCATTTTCTGTACCTAACACACACATTCTCATTTTTTGTATCTATCACACACATCCTCATTTTGTGTATCTATCATGCACATATTCACTTCATTTACTTTAGCGTATCCATCACACTTCATCACCTTAAGTGTATCCATAACATTTCGTGTTCACATTTAGCATATCAATCATACTCTGTTCACTAAGTGCATCTATCACACTTCGTGTTCACATTTAGTATATCAATCATACTCTGTTCACTAAGTGCATCTATCACACTTCGTGTTCACATTTAGTATATCAATCATACTCTGTTCACTAAGTGTATCCATAACACTTCGTGTTCACATTTAGTATATCAATCATACTCTGTTCACTAAGTGCATCTATCATACTTCGTGTTCACATTTAATATATCAATCATACTCTGTTCACTAAGTGCATCTATCACACTTCGTGTTCACATTTTGTATATCTATCATACTCTGTTCACTTAGTGCATCTATCACACATCGTGTTCATTTTTAGTATATCTATCATACTCTGTTCACATAGTACATCTATCGCACTTTGTGTTCACCTTTAGTGTATCCATCACACTCGTTCACATAGTGCATCTATCACACTTTGTGTTCACTTTTAGTATATCTATCACACTCGTTCACATAGTGCATCTATCACACTTTGTGTTCACCTTTAGTGTATCCCTCACACTTGTTCACTAAGTGCATCTATCACACTTCATGTCTACCTTTTGTGTATCCATCACACTTGTTCACTTAGTGCATCTACCACACTTCGTGTTCACCTTTTGTGTATCCATTACACTGGTTCACTTAGTGCATCTATCACACTTTGTGTTCACCCTTTGTATATCTATCACACGCTCGCTTTGTGTATCCATCACACGTTTACTTTGTGTATCCATCACACGCTCGCTTTGTGTATCCATCACACGTTTACTTTGTGTATCCATCACAAGCACGCTTTGTGTATCCATCACATGTTCACTTTAGTATATCTATCACTACACTCGCTTTGAGTATATATCGCATATGCTTACTCACTCTATGTATCTATCACACCTCGTCCACTTTTGTGTATCTATCGCACATGCTCGCTAAGATTGCATAATCTTCTTATCCTGTCTGCATACAATGTAGTTTGGTTTTTATTCGTTTGCTTAAATTGTTGCATTTATTGTGTATATGTGCTTCATTACAGCTTCCTTTGCATGATCATAAGTTATGTTAGGCTTGGTGCATATCATTCTGCATTTTGCCCCTGCCTGCGGGCACATCTTTTATCTCGCCTGTTTGTCTAAGTTTTCGGCCTTGTCAAAAATGGGCCGTCTCTGGGCTTAGACATTCACTCCCGTCACTTATGATTTCCGAGTTTTGTCAAAGAGGGACAACTGTAGACACCCCATGTTTTACCGACCTTAAGACTCAGACGTCACCAATTGAGCGCTCGGTGATGTTGCATATTGTGCTCATTCTGAGGTTACGGAGTCTCGGCTGCGAGCCTTGCCTCCGGACTTCGGGGCTCTTTTATGCTTTGCCTCAGTTTGCGAACCGGGTCCTGTTTTCTCTGTTTTCTCTTCCCGAAGGGAGGGAGAGGTCCCGTAGACCATCTCCCAGTGGCTGTAGGCTATGTTTCGTGGCCGTAGGACATTTTTCCCGTTTGGAGCCCAGTTTTCAGTTTTCGGAGCCGTTGGCCGTGTGCCTCGGTTCGGGACCGCTTAACTACTTCTGTTTTCTCTGGTTTTTGGTACATCCCTTATTTCCTCCCTTTAGAGGGACACTGTGGCCCGGGAGACCACCTTCGTGGTAATACGCCACTTTCGGTGCCTAACAGCCTGTTTTCGGGGCCTCAGACTGCGTGTTTTGGCCTCCGAACCCTCGTTTTGCATCCGTCTTGGTCCATTTTTGGTAGGGACCCTATTTTTATTGTTAGGGAGGTGGTAGTATGGTGGGAGGCCACCTTTTTCCCTGGAAAACCAGTTTTCTCTTTTTCTCTCTCTAAAAGCCGATTTTTTCTCACTTTTAAGCCACAATTTCTGGCTTTTCATTCCACCATTGTGTTGTGCTCATCTGGGAGGCCACCAATATGGGTAGACCGACCAGTAATTCATCTTGACCCTTTTGAACCTTGCTAAAAAGCTGGTTTTCCTCTCTCTTGGGTCACTTTTTCTGGTTTTCCACCATACAACTGTGTTGCACTCATCTGGGAGGCCACCTTTTTGGGGTGGCCGGCCAGAAATTCTTCTTGAACCTTTTGTCCCTTGGTCAGCCGACCAGGGGGAGTGGCCGAGCGGCCACTTTAACTGGCCGGCCTGCGTCTTACTTTTTGCCCTCTCTGAATACATCACAGCTGTGCCAGCTGTGAAGCAATTGGACCATCCTCCATACACGCGTATGGAGGATATGTGAGCCCCTTTTGGGATATTTTAGAGCCTCTCCTCTATAAAGGGGAGGCTGATCTTCTTTGGCAAGGGTTGAACCCCTTTGAAGGCTTACAACTCTCTCTCTCTCTCTATATCTCTACACTTGAGCCTCCAAACCCTAGTTTTCTTGGACCATTTGCACTACAACCCTTAGCACCACACCTCCTTGATCGATTCCAGCACTTTGGGACTGATTTTCAAGGGTTGAAGGTTCACCAACTTGGTCCAAAAGCTCCAGCTTTGCTGCTCTTCAAGGGTAAGCACCTATTTCCCTTAAACTTGCATTTTTTTGCTCCATTGATTAGACTTACTTGAAAGTATTTCTGGACTTTGTCATAAACTAAAAAGTGTCATATTTTGAGCTCCTCTTAAATATTGATTAAGGACACTTTTCTGTTTGAGGTCTCCTACATCCTTGTATGCTTTATCCCTCTTTGTAGGCTTATTTTGCATCATATCTTAGCCCTACTTGTGAGCATTTTCGAGATTTTTCATAAACATGAAAAAGTTTCCTTTTGAGCTTATAAACATGTTTGTTTAAGATACTTTCTCTGTTTGGGGTCATCTATCCCCTTTCATGCCTTATTTCCTCATGTTTTGAGCTATGCATGTGAGCACTTGCATTGGCCTTTTAGCCACTGAAATCCAGCGGATTTTTAGTGGCTTTGATGTGTCTTTGAGCTTCAAAATCATAGAGGGGTGACCCTCTCACCCCTCATTCTCTTTACTAGCTTTGTTGGCCTCCTAAAAGGACCCTCACTTGCATGTTGTGAAGTCACTTTTTGGGCTCAATTTGGTGAGTTTCAAGGCCTGACTTAGCTCTGTCTAGAGCCTCTTTGGTCTTATTTTATGTCTATGATGCATGTGCAGAACAATTCCATTCAAGGCCTTTTAAGGGGGCCTTTCATTGTATACTTCATTGACCCATTTCAGGCCCCATTTGGTGAGTTTTAGGCTTATCACATTTGATTTCCAGAGTTGGTTTTGCCATGCTAAGTGTCCTTGTTGTATGTGTTGAGTAACCCCTTGCATGGCCCTCCAAAGAAGCTCATCATTTTTGCATGCATTGGATGCATTTCAGTGGTTATTTGGGGTTTATTTGGCATGAAATACTTTTATTTTTGGCTGGTTGGGTGAGCCCTCATATGCTTCACATAGCTGTAGAACAACTCATGGTTCACTAGCCTATGTTACATGTTGTTTTGACCCTTCATGTTGGCACCTTTTGGCCATGCCTTAAACTGATAATGTGCTCATCTTGGGACTGCCTTGGCTCTATCTTTGTACTTCATGGCCAAATAATGCTTGCTTTGCATAGTTATAATTCAATACATGTGCCTAGCTTTGAGTTTCGGGGCTTATTTCATGCATCGGGTGCCATATTTCCATGTTTCGGGACCATTTAGCATCATGTTTCAGTGTTGGAAATTACATGTTTGTATGCCATCTTTCATCCTTTCCCATGCCTTGTTAGAGTTGCATGTCATGCCTTAGGTTCGGTCCTTGGTATTCGTGCATGTGTGCACATATTTCGGTTGTCTCATTTTCATCTAATGGCCACTGATGTGAGTGTGGCTGAGGTCCATTCATGTTGGTGTAAGTCCATCCCGCATATTGTGTATGTCATTTCGGTCCATAGCATTGCGTATGCTAGATTGCATGTTAGAGCATCGTGTATGCCATGTCACATCGAGCATTGTGTATGCCATTTCATAGCATTGCGTATGCTAGGTTACATGTTAGTTGCATTGTGTATGCCATCTCATTTGCATTGTGTTTGGGATAGGAGTTAGCCCAAGCACGAGAAACGAGGGATGTTTCGTACTCCGAGTGACGGAATCTGTCTTAATTCCCGGTCGCCGACACTCCGGATTACCCATGATGGAGTTTAGGTCTTGTTGTGTTTATATGTGCATTCATTTCACATCGAGTCGTGCAATTTGACTCCTCGGCCATCATGCATCGAGATGCGTGATTGGTGGCACGAGGATCGAGGACTACACTCCCTGAAGAGTAGTCATGCATACATATGTGAAAATACTTTGCCATACCCCTTTCTTGCTCTTTGTTGCAGCAAATCAGAAATCAACAGCCTTTTGGAGCCTTGCATAGCATTCCGGGATTAATTGCAAACAGAGGTGAATTGGGGCATCGTAATGGATTTCTGCGCAAGGCAACTCAAGCATGCATCATTCATCATTTGGAATAGAGCTGAGGCAGTCCATGGATTTGCGTGCTAATTTACCTGCTTTCCTAAATTAATTTGTTAATTAATTAGGATTTTGTATTTATTCGGACTGTACTATTTATTCGGACTGTATTATTTATTCGGACCCTCCGAGCGAGGGCACAATTGTAATAAGTGTGCATGCGTGTGATGTATGTCTTCCAACCCCACGTATTTCTCCCTTTTATTTACCCGCTTATGATGGTTAGATTAGGGCATGTTTCAATTAGCATACTTATGCTTGCATGTTTGCATCATTCATCTGTATTGCATGCACCGGGCTCGGCGCATCATACTAACTGCATTTTATTTCAATTCCGAGTTGAATACGTGTTAGCTGTAGCATCATCATATGCCATTGTAGAATAGCCGAGCCTATTTTAGTAGCATTTTACATGTGCTGCATTAGGCATTAAAGCATAATTAGGATTCATGCATGATTTCTAATCAGCTTCTGTTTTGGCTTGGAGTGCTCGGTAAGTTTTATGCTTTAGCATCCTTGCATATGTGTGAGTGACTGCAATGATAGCATGCTTACCATGAGGCTAATTGCTTATGTGATATAACTGCCTGAATGCCTGTGGGGTGAATGTTGGGTTATTTGGATTGGAACAATTCATTAAATGCGAGTTTTAAGCCCACTTGAGAGTAGCAAAATCATTTTTTCTAAGCCCACCCGAGGGTGGCAAATCTACGTCTTAGCCTATTTGCGGGTAGCACCATCAAACCATTTTCAAATAAACAAACATGAGATGTTTCGTTCCAATTCAGGCGATCCAGTCTATACTTATATGCTATGCGCATCACATAGTAAATCTAGGCTAATAACCGGAATAAGAACGCATAGTGTTTTCAAAACTAGATATCATGGTTAATAGAGGCCGATCTTTGATCGGGCGAGCGGGGGTGCTCACAAAGTGACCTTCCCCAATCGTACCCAAGTTCTCGAGCTGAGGCAACTTTGCTGATGACGGACACATGGCCTTAGGCAACGGGTCAAGGTTTCCTAAGTTTTCCAAAATAAAATATTTAGGTGCCGACTCTGTATCTGGCAAAGCAGTCCATGTTTGACATTTCTTTCAAAAAATCTATTTTCAAAAACGATTTGCCGGATTTGGACTCTTTGATGATTCATCGGTCTTGCATTGCACTCTGTGAGATTAGATACAGGACTGTGACTTTGAGTCCTGTACTGTAGTGAGCCCAATGAACAAAACGGGGGATTTCCCCCCGGGACGTTCGGGACGTCTACAGGTAGGAAGGGATTTTGAGTGGCAAAAGAGAGTAGATGTAATATTCTAAAAAATAAGAGAGTGCTCGAGCGGTGAAAGGAGACATCCAGTATCTGCATGTCTGCAATTCTAAGAGGGGAAGTTTCTCGCTTGAGCGACAAAATTACTGCTCAAGCGGTCTTCGATCTTACACTGCTCGAGCACAAGTTTGACCCCTCGAGCAGTCTGTTCATAGTCAACTAATTAAAAATCAACTTGTTGAAACAATCTTCTGTGTAAATAAAATAAATTGAAACTAAATCAAACAAAATAAAATAATAACTTACATAATTTATTTTATCAAACCGAATGAAAAATTAAAGACCAAGCCGAGTGTGTGACACTCTGTCCTTAAGATAGATTTGCCCCGCTACGGTGCTTATGGTTGAGTGGCGTTTATCTCCCCGGATACAATGATCTTTACAAATTTGTAGTAGCACTCCAAACAAATTTGTCCGGCAAATTAGAACCTTGTGTTCTAATACTCTCTTTGATTTTCTCTAAAACTAGAATGTAGATTATAAATGCAAATGAGAGAAATAGGACAACAAACATACAAATTGCAGACTGATTTTTTAGATTGGAAAAAATGCTAGAACAGCCCAGATATAAATAGGACTGAACAGGTGTTATTTTGAATCCAACAGGTGCAGCTTTTAAACTGAACAGATGCTGCACTGTTTCAACAGATACAGATTCAAAATTTGAACAGAACTATACACAAATTTATCTGTAAACCGTTGGTAACTACTGGGTAGTTTCTGGCAGTTAAAAAACCTGTCAAAAAAGTTTAAATTTGTTTGAAAAAATAAATCTGTTGAAGAAGTAAATGAACAGGTGCAAACCAATTCAAAGAGATCTGTTAACTGTCCAGTTTTTTTTTTTAATCTAAAAACTGTCTGGATTTGAATAGATTTGAGAAAGCAGTTTGGGTTCAAAAATCTGTTATGGAATAAAAGAAAGAGATACAATTGTCGACAATAATTTGAATTTCAAATTCAAATTAAAAAATTTAAATTAATTTTTCCTGCATGAAATTTAGGAAAAATTCAAATAAATTTTGTCTAAAAAATTAATATTTAGAACCGACCTGACCCACACCTGCGCCTGGCACGGCTCGGCCGGACAGACGGCGGCGCCAGCATGCGCGCGTGTGGTGGTTTGGGCTAAGGTTCACTTTGTCCATAACTTCTCCCTTCTACAAACTTGGGGTGCCCCTTGGGGCCCAACCCAAGTGTTGTAGTTTAGAACTTATATACTTACAAAAGCTCTCTTCAATTTTCAATGTGGGACAGCCTATATAAGGAAACCCATATTTAATTCTTGAATTTGTTCAATTCCATGAACCCAAAAACGACGTCAAGTTCCCATTCATTCATAAATGGTTTTGATGAACCATTTCACCGTGTGACTTACCACACAAGAAGGAACACTTCACCTCTTTGGACCCACCCCGAAAGACGTTTGGGGCCTACTCGATTTTGGGATCAAAGATGGCCCAAAATATGCCTATATTAAACCATTTTTCCAACAATCCCCCACATGAATGGAATTTGACAGAGAGAAAATGCAACAACATGATCTAAATACAGAGAGTACAGAAATTGAAAATATTCTGCAAAGGATAGGTAGCTTTTGGCTTTGAACCTTCCCTTATGAGACACTATCGGATTTACTAGCTAACCAGTGGACATGATGTCTTGAACTGTTCAGCCGTTTGTGTAAACCAAGACAATAGAACTCATACAGTATATCCCAGACACAGTTTAGTTCTCACTATTGTGTTCATTTTGGCCCTGAACAA
The DNA here is from genome assembly GCF_004153795.1 of Camellia sinensis. Lineage (NCBI taxonomy): Eukaryota > Viridiplantae > Streptophyta > Magnoliopsida > Ericales > Theaceae > Camellia > Camellia sinensis. The sequence goes on along the minus strand of NW_021028034.1, from coordinate 818,501 downwards.
CCTGGTCTTTCATGAGTGCTCTAGAGAATTGTAGCCCTTCACAAATCTCATAGAACCGGCCCAGTGCACACTTACATAGGTGATTCTTATGAAGAGTATCCTGCCATACTCTACTAGGTTTACCTATATATAAGAATCATTAAGATTTTATTTAACCTAAAACGCTGCAGACATCACTATTTTATCATAGAAATAGATAGGAGTTTGACTCCCCAGTGATCCATCTGAGTCATACATAACTCGGTTGTCCCTTTGAACTTAGACCTTGGGATCTCCAGTCAACTAGGTTGGGTAGCCGTTGCGGTAACTCTTATTTAATAGGCTTATGTCCCATTCCCCTCGATGAATTCTCAACTAACTCTCTTGCTAACCCTTTGGTTAGTAGATCTGCTACGCTGTCTTTAGACTTCACATATTCAATGGAAATAATTCCATTAGAGAGTAGTTGTCTCACGGTATTATGTCGACGATGAATGTGTCGTGACTTACCGTTATACATATGACTATGTGCTTTACCAATTGCTAATTGACTATCACAATGTATGCAAATAGCAGGCACCGGCTTTGGCCACATTGGAATATCTTCAAGGAAATGACAAAGTCATTCTGCTTCTTCCCCAATTTTGTCTAAAGTTATGAATTTTGATTCCATAATAGATCTAGCAATGCAAGTTTGTTTGGAAGATTTACAAGATACAACCGCTCCACCAAGAGTAAAGACATACCCACTAGTGGACTTTGAGTCTCTAGTATCCGATATCCAGTTTGCATCACTGTATCCTTTAAGTATTGCTGGATATCTAGTATAATTTAGCCTAATGTTATGAGTAAATCGGAGATATCTTAGAACCCTTATAATTGCTTTCCAGTGTTCTACTCCCGGATTACTCGTATATCTATTTAATTTACTGATTGCATAAGCTATATCTGGGCGAGTACAATTCATCAAGTACATCAAACTTCCAATAATTTGGGTATACTCTAATTGAGAAATACTTTCATGTACATTCTTAGAAAGAAACAAATTAACATCTAAAGGTGTTCTAGCAAAATGATTATCATCTTTGCTGAATTTGTCAAGTATTTTCTTAATGTAATGAGATTGTGACAAAGTATATCCTTCTGATGTTTTGGTAATTTTCATACCAAGAATTACATCAGCAATGCCCATGTCCTTCATGTCAAAATATTTATTCAACATTTTCTTGGTAGTTTTAATCATATCATTATTACTACCTATGATGAGCATATCATCCACATAAAGACATACAATGGCATAACCTTTGTCTGTGTTTTTAATATAAACACATTTGTTACACTCATTAATTTTAAAACCATTTGATATCATTGCCTTGTCAAATTTCTCATGCCATTGCTTTGGCGCTTGTTTTAAACCATATAATGATGTAACCAATTTACACATTTTCTTTTCTTTTCCTGGAATTGAAAAACCTTCTAGTTGTTCCATGTAAATTTCTTCATTTAACCCACCATTTAAGAAAGCAATTTTTACATGCATTTGATGAATTTCTAGATTGTATAAAGATGCAATAGCAATTAACATTCTAATGGATGTTATTCTAGTAACCGATGAGTATGTGCCAAAGTAATCAAGACCTTCTTTTTGTCTAAATCTTTTGACCACAAGTCTTGCCTTGTATTTGTCAATTGATCCATCCGCTTTCATTTTCCTTTTGAAAATCCACTTGTACCTAAGAGGTTTACAACCTGGTGGCAAATCCACCAATTTCTAAGTGTGATTTTGCAAGATGGATTCAACTTCACTATTGATAGCTTATTTCCATAAAGGAGCTTCAGGACTGGACATAGCCACTTTAAAAGTTAAAGGCTCATTTTCTAACAAAAATGTTAGAAAATCTGGACCAAAAGATTTTGAGGTTCTAGCACGTTTACTGCGCCTAGGTTCCTTTTCCTCATTTTGATCTAACTATTGCTCTTGTTCTTGATCATGTTCTTGATCTTGACTAGTAATAGCATCATGAGATCTTTTATTGTTACTAGTCTCTTGTTCAGTCTTGTTTGAAAATACATGTTTAAAGAAAGATACATTTTGAGACTCTATAATAGTATTTACATGCATTTCGGTATGTTCTGATTTATAAATCAAAAACCGATATGCGTTATTATTCTTGGCATAACCAATGAAAATGCAATCAATGGTTTTAGGACCTATCTTTCTTTTTAGGACTAGGAATAACCACTTTAGCCAAACACCCCCACACTTTTATATATTTGTAAGATGGTACTCTTCCATGCCACAATTCATAAGGTGTTTGATCCACTTTCTTTTGGGGTACTTTATTAAGTATATAATTAGTAGAAAGTATTGCTTCCCCCCACAAGTTCTGAGGTAATCCTGAACTTATTAATATGGTATTCATCATTTCTTTTAAAATCCTATTTTTCCTTTCAGCAATTTCATTTTGCTGATGTGAGTAAGGAGCGGTGATTTGATGAATTATTCCATGTTCTTTACAAAACTCACCAAAAGGTGATTCATATTCACCACCTCTATCACTTCTAAGTTTCTTGATTTTCTTACCAAGTTAATTTTTAACTTCATTCTTATATTGAATGAAAGTTTCCAAAGTGTCATCCTTAGTTCGAATTAAATAAACATGACTATATCTAGTATAGTCATCTATAAAAGTAATAAAATATTTTTTCCCACCTCAGGTGTGAATTGATTTAAAATCACAAATGTCACTATGAATTAATTCAAGTAGTTCCATACTTCTTTCAATTGAATGAAAAGGAGTTTTAAATAATTTTGCCTCAACACAAATTTCACATTTATGATTTGAATCAATGTCAAATTTAGGTAAACATTCCATATTAATTAATCTACGTAAAGATCCATAATTAACATGTCCTAATCTACCATGCCATAAATTTGAAGACTCAAGCAAGTAAGAAGAAGATGTATTTTTATTAATAACTGAGGGTACAACGATCATTACATTCATCTTGAAAAGGCCATCAGACATGTAACATTTTCCTACATACATCCCATTCTTAGTAAGTACAAATTTATCACTCTCAAATACTAGCCTAAACCCATTTTTACTCAACAAAGATCCCAAAACAAGATTCTTGCAAATGTCCGGTACATACAGCACATTGTTGAAAGTGAGTTCATTTCCAGATGTCATCTTAAGTACAATCTTTCCTTGTCCTTCAACTTTGGAAGCTGAGGAGTTACCCATAAAAAGTTGTTCACCGTCATCCACTATAGAATAAGATGTGAACATCTTTTTGTCGGCACAAATGTGGCGAGTAGCACTAGTGTCCACCCACCATTCTTCAGGATTTTCGACAAGATTTGCTTCGGAAACAACTGCAGAAAGATTGATGTCATCTACACCATTGGAAATATTGTCCACTTCGGTCATATGGGCTTGAGCAGGCTTCTTGCTTGTTCTTCTTTTGCTTTTGCCTTTGCTACAGTAATCTTTGGCCCGATGTCCCTCTTTGTCACAGATGTAACATTTGCCATTAAACTTGTACTTTTTATTTCCCCCCCTCCCCCCTTTCGAGCCTTGTGATGAACTTTCTCCAGAAGGCTTTCGTTTCTTGGTTTTTGAAGCATGTTCCACCACATTTGCCTTAGACTTCATAAAATGCTTACCAACCCGCTTTTCAGAATCGCGGTTATCCTCTTCAATCCTCAAACGCACAATTAATTCTTCCAAAGACATTTCTTTGCGCTTGTGTTTGAGGTAGTTCTTAAATTCCTTCCAGCCTTGTGGTAATTTCTCAATTAAAACTGTAACTTGGAAGGATTCACTGAGAGACATGCCCTCTGCATGAATGTCAGGCAGAATGAGTTGGAGATCTTGAACTTGGCTGATCACAGTTTTAGAATCAACCATCACAAAGTCTAGGAATTTGTTAACCACAAATTTCTTTGAGCCGGTATCTTCTGTTTTGTACTTTTTCTTCAAAGACTGCCAAAGTTCCTTTGCTGTCTTGATAGGACTGTAGACGTTGTATAATGTGTTGCCAAGTCCGTTCAAGATGTAGTTTCGGCAAAGGAAATCAGCATGTTTTCAGGCATCAACTGCAGCAACCACTTGCCGGTTGGTTTCATCCTCTTTCAAAATAGGAGCATCCTCACGGAGGAAACGAGCCAGGTTCAGAGTTGTAAGATAGAACAACATTTTTTGTTGCCATCTTTTAAAATCAGTTCCTGAGAACTTCTCTAGTTTTTCACCGTGATTTACCGGTATTGTCACCACAGGAGAGGGGGTTGGTGCAATTGTAGCCACCACAATATTACTTGTTTGAGCATTTGTTTAGTAGCCATTAGTTCTAAATTATAAAACAAAATTATAATTAGAATTTATACTACACAGAAAAATAATCCAAATTCACAGAATTAAATTCTGTAAAAATAAAAGAAACAAAAATGTAACTTTTATTTTTCAATTAAGTTGGAAATAAAATAAAATTTTATTTAACCAAATTAATTCCACACAAAATATTAAATTTCTATAACACTTCAATAATTAAAAAAAAGTCTGAAACAAAATTTTTTAATTAATAAACACTCAGAAAATAATTTATGAAAAACCAAAATTAATTTCTGGAAAAATTCCACAAATAAATATTCTGAATTATTAATGACACAAGTATATTACTATTAGTTGTTGAAGAAAATAGATAGTATATTACTACTATCTGTCAAATAGCATATAATCACTATTTGTTTTTCCAACCAGAATATTATTTTGTAAATCCATAGAAAATAAATTTTTGTAAAAGAAGAAAGAAAAAAAGAAATAAACGAAAAATTCTGTAAACAGAATAATTCGAATCTGTCTTGAGATTGTTGGAACAATCTTCTGTGTAAATAAAATAAAATGAAACTAAATCAAACAAAATAAAATAAATAACTTACAAAATTTATTTATTGAACCAAATGAAAAATTAAAAACCAAGTCGAGTGTGTAACACTCTGTCCTTAAGGCAGATTCGCCCCGCTATGGTGCTTACGGTTGAGTGGCATCTATCTCTCAAGATACAATGATTTTCACAAATTTGTAATAGCACTCCAAATAAATTTGTTCGGCGAACTAGAACCTTGTGCTCTAATTTTCTCTTTGATTTTCTCTAAAACTATAATGTAGATTATAAATGCAAATGAGAGAAATAGGACAACAAACATATAAATTGCAGACTGATTTTTCGAATTGGAAAAAATGCTGGAACAACTGAGGTATAAATAGGACTGAACATGTGTTATTTTGAATCTAACAGGTGCAACTTTTAAACTGAACATATACTGCACTATTTCAACAGATACAGATTTAAAATTTGAACAGAACTGGACACAGATTAATCTGTAAACTATTAGTAACTGCTGGGCAGTTTCTAGCAGTTAAAAAACCTGTCAAAACAGTTTATATCTATTTGAAAAAATAAATCTGTTGAAGAAGTAAATGAATAAGTGCAAACCAATTCAAATAGATCTGTTAACTGTCCAGTTTTTTTTGAATCTGAAAACTGTCCGGATTTGAACAGATTTGAGAAAGTAGTTCGGGTTCAGAAATCTGTTACGGAATAAAAGAAGAGACACAATTGTTGGACAACAATTTGAATTTCAAATTCAAATTAATTTTTCCTGCATGAAATTTAGGAAAAATTCAAATAAATTTTGTCTAAAAAATTAATATTTAGAATCGACCCGACCCACACCCGCGCCTGGCATAGCGGCGGCGGCACGCGCGCGCGCGTGTGGTGGTTTGGGCTAAGGTTCACTTTGTCCATAACTCCTCCCTTTTACAAACTTGGGGTACCCCTTATGGCCCAACCCAAGTGTTGTAGTCTAGAGCTTATATACTTACAAAAGCTCTCTTCAATTTTCAATGTAGGACAACCCATATTAGGAAACCCACATTTAATTCTTGAATTTGTTCAATTCCACAAACCCAAAAATGACGTCAAGTTCCCATTCACTCATAAATGGTTTTGACTAACTGTCTTCACCGTGTAACTTACTACGCGGCAAAGAACATTTCACCTCTTCGAACCCACCCCAAAAGACATTTGGGGCCCACTCGATTTTGGGCTCAAAGATGGCCCAAAAATGCCTATATTAAACCATTTTTCCAACACAACTTTCGCTCCACTTTTTCATTTCCTCTCTTCCTCATTTCCCTTTTTCTAAACAACCCTAGCCCCGAACTTTTGATTTCTTCCATTTTTACTAAGGATCCACCTTAAATCTTGCCAAAAAAGTGAAGGAGAAGTGAAGATCGACATCTTGACCTATTGAATTGCGATTTCGTCAAGGTTCTTGCTTGGGTATTTTTTGTTAGCTCTCATTTTTGAGGTATGGGTACTCTTAACTTATTATATCTAAGATTTGAGATGTATATGTGGTATTTCTTAGCTATATGTATGTATGAAAGGATTGTGTTGTATTAAATGAGTTTTTATGCATTAAAAAAAAAAATGAAGAAGGGTTTTACCCAAAGTTTTGAATGATTTGGATTAATTATTGATGATAAGGGTTGTTGCTGATGAGTATTTGTAGTAAATATACAAATAACAGAAAAGTCCTAATTTTTGCAAAACCCTAGTTTTGATTTTGCTCTAAAGAAGGGATCTTGTCCAATTAGACTATGAAATGCGAAATCAAGTTGATGTTTAGTAAATATGTATACGTGTGATTATTGATTTGGAGTAGTTTGGTTTTTATCATTGTGATGGAGGAGTTTAGCTATGCAAATGGTATAGAGTTGGAGATTTCTTTAGTCATGAACTATGTTAAATTTCTATTTTTGTAAATGAATGAATCTTAGGCTAATTGAAATATTTACAAACCTATGCATTGCATTGCAATCCATAATTTTATCTCACGATTGGTTCAATCTATTAGATATTTAGAAATGTTGAAAGGGGGTAAATACAGTATGAGTAGTTAGTTGAGTCGGGTTTTGAAAATGAGTAGAGTATTGTAGTAGCACTCGCGGGGGAAGTCGAGGTGACCAATTGCCCTGTCTTGAGCCTATCGCAAACGAATATGGAAAAATATTTTTGAGTGTCCACTGGCCCTGCCGTTTTTAGAGTCGGCAAATATGGAAGGAAAAAATATTTTTGGGTGTCCATCGCCCTGTTTTTTTAGAGTAGGCAAATGTACGGATATTTTCATTATAAAAATCTATATAAGTACGCATGGATTTGCAGGTCTTGTTTGGGATGTCATTGCATATTTATCGCCCCATTTTTTATGATGAGTTCTTAAATGGAAATCGTGCATTGAACATCATTGATTTTAAAAGAGAAAAGAAAAAAAAAAAGAATTTTATCATGACATGTGCATAGCATGATCATACGCATTTCAATCATTTATATACTCTGTTTATGGTATTGTTATTAGGCATTACCTCACACCAATCTAACAAAACTTTTAGGACTTGATGGTGTGACCCCGCCCAAGTAGCGAGGCGGTGGAGGATGTTTTGAATGGAGTACAAAGGCTTATTAAATGTTACTTGTTGAAGCTCCCAAGCTATTTTGTGTTTTGGAATAGATGTCCACCTTTTTTGTAATCAAGGGATTGCCCATGAAACTTGTACACTACTAGGCTATATTTATTTTTTATTTTACTATAACTCCTTCAACTGTGATTTGTATTATGAACAAAAAAATGTAATGTCTTGAATTAGTTCAATGAGAAAGAGATTACTTTCATTGAAAAACTATTGTTTTCCTCATATAGATTATCGGATGGGAAATGGATTTAAATTGATAATATCTGGAAGCTATTTAATAAATTAGTTTGCATAAAGGATTATAAAATTTGAGGCGTTACAATAGAGGGTTGTATATGAATAATGCTCAGAGTAACAAAGAACATTTTGGTAAATTGAATGGGTAATTTCCACTTTTTGTAATTAAGTTTCACCTTCTCACTTTAATTGAAATTTCAAAAAAAAAAAAATAACAAAGAAATAATAAAAAAAATAAGGCACTCGATCCAAAAATCCAAATTTGGATTTTCTTTGCCCAAAAGTCCAATCTCTAAAATATTTTGTCCATAAGGACAAGCTCCTGCAAAATGACCAAATTATCCATGTGTATATATATATGTTATATGATGAAACATAACATCAAACCCTCTCTCTCTCTCTCTCTCTCTCCTACTACCTCGCCGTTGCCATCATTTTCTTATCCCACGAATCTCTAAACACATCGTCAAAACCCTAACCCCAACTCTAGTTTCATAATCTCAGATCATCATCATCAATCTCCTCGATCGGATCTGATCTCGATTCCCTAACATGGGCAATTAGGTCTCTCTATCTCTCTATTTTTCTTTGTGTGTGTGTGTGTGTGTTTTCATCTTCGACACCATAACCATTGTCCTCTCTCAATTTCGATCGTAAAACACTAGCCAAGCTGCGAGATATAGAGCGCGGATTCTCGGCCGCATTACCCAGCAGCCGTTTCCAGCAGCCCCCAAAACGACGTCGTTTTGGGGGCAAATTTTCAAAAAAAAAAAAACGCAAAGGAAGGAAGGAGAGGAAGAGGGAGGAGGGAGGAGGGAGGAGGGAGGAGGAGGAGGAGGAAGGGAAGGGAAGGGAAGGGCAGGGCCGGACTGGAGGGGGCCATAACCAGTGGGGGAGGAGGAGGAGGAGGAGGAGGCGGGGCCGGAGGCGGAGGAGACGGCGGTGCAGCTGCTGCGACGAGGTGGGTCGGACGACGATCGGACGGCTGCGACGGCCGGCGGCGAGGCGACGGTCGCAGCCTCCTCCCTCCTCCTTCCTCCCTCTTCTCCCTCTCCGCTCCCCTCCCTCTGGTTTCTCTGCGAAGAGAGAGAAAGCAACAACGAAGAAGAAGAAAAGAAAAAAAAAAAAAAAAAAACCCAAAACGACGTCGTTTTGGGGGACTGCCGGGTAGGGCGACCGAGGATCCGAATTCCGAGATATAGTGGCGTATTGACCATGTTTTGCCTGAGAATCTGTTTCATCGCCGAAATCAAATCAACCATTGGATTTGCCAGATCCAGCCGAGGTGAACTTTTTGTAGAAGTTGATGTGCCAAGTTAAAGCTTCTTCGGTACTAATCAGCCTCTCAATTCTCATGATTTCATCTTTCACAATATTTCCCCAACTTTGGTTAAGATCTGGTCACAACAGTGGATCAATCTATTTTATATTTATATATTTTATTTTTTAGGGTTTTTCCTCATGTGTCCTCTTGTGTATATGTTATTAGGGTTTTGAACTTAGTGATTTTGTAGTTGTTGCTTCTTACTGGTTTAAATTTGTGTATTTAGGGTTTTGAATATTTTTATTTTTATTTATTTATTTATTTATTTTTGGAGCTCAAATCTGTGTTCAAGGCTCACATCTGGAAAATCTTCATCATCATAATCATCTCCTTCCAATCTATTCCAATAGAGTTTGGAGTTTTGCAAAAATTAGGACAATAATTTTAATAAATAGCATTTCACACAGATAGACCTTAAATAGATATAATCAAATTTTCAACAAATAGAATTCGACAAATAGAATTCAGGGAAAAATTGAATAGATAATAAAATGAGTATGTGAACAGATAAGTCAAAAATGAGAATTCCAATAGAGAGAGGTGTAAAAATTCAACAGATCAAGTAGTAAATTTCAATAGTTAATTTTATTTTAGACAAATAAGGGGAAAAAAATTTGAATAGAAACATATAAATTTGAACAGTCAACAAATAAATTAAGCGGTAAAATTAAAAACAAAATATCCTTTAAAACTAACAAAAAAAACTTCTCACCCTCTCAACAACAAAAAAAAATCTATTGAATCTAATACTTGACCTTTTTTAATTTGTACTTCTTGACAATTTTTCTCAAAAAATTATAACTGTTGATGCGTTAATCTATGTCTAAAAGGCCACTGGGCCGTAGTTCTCCCTCTGATTAATCAAACTTGCACTTTCTTGGGTCTAGCTAGTTCCTAACAAGCAAATGAGTCCATAAGATTATGACAATAATGGTGACACTGTTTGTAACCATGACAAAACTTTATGTAAATAATTAATAATAATAATAAATAAATAAATAAATAATTTGTCATACAACAAACATGATAACGTTGTCAATAAATGGGGCTCCTATGCCAATGTTGTTCCCCGTAAACCAACAACATATTATCATCATGAGATTATGGTAGAAATACTAAATTTTCTATCAAATAAATAATCAAATGCCTCACATGAGTGTGGAGTACACGCTTGTATGAATCCTATACTCATATAAGACATTTGATCATCATTTATTAAAAAAATTGAAACTTATAACATTTCTATCATCATGCCATAAAGGCCAACCCACTAATGTTGCGAACCACACCACATAAATTTTTGTGGCTTTTTTAATACTGAATTTGAATCAATAGTAAACCCACATGTCCTAATTGAAATAATTCAATACAATAGTAGTGTTAGAGTAGTTATTGGGTATTCTGAAACTATAATCACGTGGTACTTGTGTTATGATTGGTAAAAAAATATATGACTCATAATTTTATATCAGGTGATTGAGAAACATGAGAAGATATAATATATTATGATTAATCAAGAAATATAAACATGTGACACTCGAAAAATATTGAATAATTTTTCCTAGTAATAAACTTGAGACAAGTCTAGCTTTTTAGATAATACTCTTTTTCTTTTTCTTTTTTTATCAGCAAAAAGGAAACTTTATTGATGAAGAAAGCAAGATACATGCAAAAACTTACATCAACAAAGAAAGGAAGTGCAAAAGCATCAAAATTAGCCTTACCAATCCCAACTAAGTTGGTATCGATAAGGTAGCATAATCCTTTGCTAGCACTTAACCCATGATTGGTGAGGAACCAATCAAAAGAACCAAAAAAAGAAAGGAAAAAACAACAGAGAACCAGCAACAATTAGAGCAACACACTTAGCAACCTAAACAGCCCCTACCCAACAACATTACAACAATAGGCCAAAGGCAGACTTGCTTACTGAGGCCTTGTATGAGCAACATACCACCAGCATCCAGCAGCATTAGCATTAGCATCCAGCTGTACAGAGCAGACCAACTACCAGCAACATTAGCAATACCACTGCCCTCCTAACATCTGCACAGAGCAGACCAGCTTCCTACATCAGCTGACCTCTAAACTACGGCATACAGCCTATCTATTTGCAACCTCCACTCATCCTCATACACTAACTGACCTTCAATGCTATGCAACAGACTAGCAGTCAACCAGTAGCATACTCCAGTAGGCTCAAATAGCATAACAAACCATTGGAAGCATAGCATCAGGACTCTGCAAATTGGAGCAATCTTCCAGACCAAAATCAGCCACAGCAATAGCTCGATCATCCAACAATGAACATACCCACAGCAGCAACTCCATCTTCATCAGCAGCTCAGAACCACTGTTATCAAACCAAGACTCCGCAACCAATAAATAGAACAAAAAAAACCCCAACAGTAACTCTGCAGCAACAAAAAATAGCAGCATCTAGCATCTGCCTAATACCAACACCCATTAGTAGCAAGCAACATCAGCAACTAGGTTCACTCCAATCCAACATCAGACCTATCAGCAACGGCACTAAAGATTGATGTTTGAGCAATAACCAGCCATCCTCAAACAGCCATCCTCAGCAGAGACACTTCCTAACTTGCTGCAAATTGGTCATCAACTCATGCACTGAATAGAAACAACCTCTAGACATAGCTTTAAACCATAATACAACTCTCGTCTTTATCAGTTCTGTTAGCTCGTCCAACATAGGCTGTTTTCTATTAAAAACACACTCATTCTGCATCTTCCAAATTGACCAGAAAATTTGCTAATGGGATAGCTGTTAAAATCCACCCACTACACCACTACCACCTCACCTACTCCACTAAACCTAACCCACTACACCACTATCACCTCCACTTCACCTACTCCACTAAACCTAACCCACTACACCACTACCACCTCCACTTCACCTACTCTACCTACCACCTACTACCACCTACTCTTCTATATATAGGAATCATTGTAACATATCTAAACATCAATCAATAATACATACAATTTATCTCTATCAATATATTTTACAATAGCCTTCCAAAGATTATCTTCAACCTTCCCCCATTTAAACCCACGCCACCAAACCAGTAAAGCCTCAACATTTTGAGGAGATACCACTACATACCCCACCACTCCAGTAAATTTGACCATAATTGCCAAATAACAGGGCACAATAACATAACATGGTTTATAGTTTCTACTTCCCCAGTACAAAAACACACTCAAATCTAGCATTGTCATTGAAGATCCCCAATCTTTGTAGATATGCTCTAAATTTAATTCTAGCTTTCCAAACAAGCCAACAAAAAAATTTTACTTTAAGGAGAGAGATATTCTTCCAAATGAACCCAGAAACATCAAAATCCTGCCCAGATGTAACCCTGTTGTATGCTACAGCAACGTTAAACATACCAGATTGTGAAGCCTTCCAAACCAAAGTATCTCCTTTGTCTACCAAAATCGGGGGACTGCTATTCAAGAGCTTAATGAGTCTATCTACTTCTAATTCCTCCCATGCCCGCAGTCTTCTCCTAAACCTCAGATCCCATCTTGACGTAGTCATTTTCCTTTCAACCATATGATCCAGAGAGACCTCTTTCTCCATTGACAACTCAAAAATTCTGGGAAACTCCTCCTTAAAACATTTTTTACTAATCCAATGGTCCTTCCAGAATTGGATTCTATTGCCATTTCCCACTTCAACAACACAGTTACCCACATAAAAACTGAACAACTGAGGGTTACTATCAGCCGTATTAAGAATATCACCCCAAAGTTTCGATCTCTACTCTCTTGCCGTAGCAAAAGGTAACCATCGACCACCTGTGCTGCCATATTTGCTAATTACAACTGATTTCCACAACACCCGGTCTTTACACCCATACCTCTACCACCATTTAACCAACAAGAAATCATTAACCATCCTCATCTTCCTAATTCCCAAATCTTCATTGCCTTTGCTCTTTGTAACCTCCTCTCAATTTACCAAATGCAGCTTCTTTTTAACCTCTGATCCTCCCCACAAAAATCTAGCTTGGATCCTGTCTAGAGTTCTTGCTACACTCACAGGCATTTTAAAGACTGATAGGTAATAGATAGGTAGAGATGACAACACTTCCTTCACCAGTGTTAGTCTACCTCCAAAAGATAAAAGCTTCATTTTCCTAGAGGCTAGTTTTGCCTTGAATTTGTTGATCACAGGCTTCCAGGTACTTTTCCTCCTTGGACTTGCACCAAGAGGTAACCCAAGATACATAAAACGTAGCTTATGGCACATGCAATTCAATTGTTTCGCATACAGTTCCCCTTCATCTTCTGGGACCCCTACCCCGCAAACATGACTTTTATGGAAGTTAATCTTCAACCCAGATATCACCTCAAAACACCTTAGTATTCTTTTTATATTTTGCACTTCTATCCCATATGCTTCACAGAATACTATTGTGCCATCTTCAAATTGTAGGTGACTAATATTAACTTCCCTATGACCAATTACCGCACCTTTTATGAACCCCAATGATTTAGCCATTTGAAACAGCATATTCAAACCTTCAGCCACAATGATGAAGAGAAAAGGTGACAATAGATCCCCTAGTCCAAGGCCCTTTTCCGGGCAAAACTCCGCAATGGGAAACCCATTAACGAAAACTGAAACCCTGGCTAAAGATAAACATTCCTTCATCCAGCTAACCCACTTATCTTGGAAACCAAACTTCGATAGTAAATCCAAAAGGCACTCCCAGTTTATCGTATCATAAGCCTTTTCAAAATCCAATTTAAGAATCAACCCCCTCTTTTTCTTTTCTTCCACCAATCAATAATCTCATTAGAGATCAACACCCCATCCAAAATATTCTTTCCACCCATGAATGCCGACTGAGCTTCACCAACAATTCTAGGTAAAATGTTCTTGAGTCTATTAGCAAGTACTTTAGATAAAATCTTATACAGAGGCCCAATGAGACTAATAGGCCTATAATCTGCAATTCCACACAGGTTTTCTTTCTTAGGAATTAATGTTATGAATGAGCTATTAGCGCCTTTGGCCAACCTTCCATTAGTATAAAACTCCCTAAAAAGAATTAAGGATATCTCCCTTAAACACTTTCCAACATTGCTGGAAACACAACATGTTAAAACCGTTAGGCCCCGGGACTTTATTACCATCACTTTCTTTCACTGCCCTCCATATTTCCCCCTCTGAAAAAGGTGTTATCAATCTAGTAAAATCTTGATCTGAACCAAGCTGCTTAAAATTACCAAACAATTTGGGTCAAGATTTCCACCCTTCAGTGAATCTCCTTTGAAAATAGTTAAACACCTCAAGCTTTACCCTTGGTGGCTCTACATGGATCACCCCATTCACTTCAAAAGAGTTCAACATATTTCTATTTTGGCGACTAGTGGCAACCACGTGGAAAAATCTTGTATTTTTATCTCCCTTCATGTGCCAATTCATTCTTGATTTTTGCAGCCATAGCCATTCCTCTCTCCTACTAAGAGACCAAACCTCATTTCTGACTTCCCTTCTTCTCCTGCTCTCCTCCTCATTAAGATTTCTCAATTCTACCACTAAATCAATACCATGTAGTTCCTTTACAACAACCTGTAAAGCCATAGTAACATTCCCAAAGACATCACTATTCCACTTTTTAAAGGCGAACCGCAGACTTTTGAGTTTTTTCATTATCACATATCCAGCCCAACCTGATATATCTGAATCATTCCAAGATTTCTTTACAAACTCTTGGAATTGGGGATGTAAGGACCATGCATTTATGAACCTAAACGGCCTAAGACCCCAGTCCCTGCCATCCTCCATAAGCTTCGGAGGGTAATTGTCTGATAATGATCGCTCCAAACCCCACAATTTGAAATTAAATCTCTCCACCCACTTAGAGGACATCAGTACCCTATCAATCCTACTCCACCTTCTACCATCATTGGAATTGCACCAAGCAAATTGTCTCCCCATCATAGGAGGATCTGTGAGTTCCAAATTTTCAATAAACTGATTAAAGTCCCTCATTCCTTTATCTTTTCGAGAACAGCCTCTTCTTTCCCCAAGGGGTCTTATTTCATTGAAATCTCCCACAAGACACCACGGCTTATCAAAATTAGCCCTCAAATGTGCCAGACTAACCCATAATCGACTCCTCTGAGATACATCATTAGGTGCATAAATTGTAACAAGAACACACTCAAAATTGGATAAAATAGTACCTGAGAGAAGGATGCAATTCCTCAAACAACATCACTGAGATAAGCTAAATACATTAGTTTTCCAAATACACAATAATCCACCAGCTGTACCCTCAAAGACGACATCCATAAAATCCATATCTACGTCATGCCAGAGTGACTTCACAAACGTTATGGAAATACTTGTTTGTTTTGTTTCTTGGAGAAAGACCATATCAGCACCTTTTTACTTGAGTAGTAATTTGATCTGCCTCATTTTTTTCTGATCTGCCCAAACCCCTAACATTCCAAGAAACTAGCTTCATTGGGAAACTACATATAACCTCTACAGCCACCTGGCTTGTGTCTTCAATCCTATACCACGGCCTAACTGTGAACCTCGACGGTCCTCTATGCAACTTGTTCTTTATCAACGATTTCCATGGATACTAATCTTTTAATCACTTCCTCCTCCTTCCCTTCAAAGCAAATTCCAAGGGCTTTGCCCAGCAGCACTGTTGCTTCTGCTTCCTCTTGGGCCGATTTCCCATTACATTTACCCTTACCACTCGAAGTTGATCTTGTAGAGGTTCCAGCTATGGCTCTGAACACCGCCCTTCTACTCCAACTACCCATCACCACTGGCCCACCTTGTCTAATGCGTCTTCCTCTTTTATCTTTCCTTTGTTGATCAACCAACCTACTTTTTGATGATGAGCCCCCTTTTCGTATGCTACCAGAAATGTTCTGTAATCTCTTCCCCTTTTCACCGTTTTGTTTTCGAAGTTTAAATGTGGGCTGAATAGCTGATGACCCACAGCCCATATTACTTAGAGATACTGTTCTACAGCCTTGGATTTGTGGATCATCATTATTGAGGCCCAACCCCACCTGGCCCATAGCATTACCATATGGCCTGATTAACTCCCTATCCATTTGGACTCCACTTAAAACAACTGCCAAATTTATTCCTTAGTTCTGAAGCCCATCTGCACTTAAACTCTCCATGAGACCATTGGCACCCTCAGTATCTCCCACCAACTCACCTTTTTCATTAATGGGTAGGTGATCCTTCAAGATCTCTAATGTATTGACATTGCATGCGTGAACTGCATTTTGTCTTCCCAATCCCACCTGACCCGTCTCCTCGACTACCGAAACAGAACAATCTTGTAAATGAGAGATACTACTATCAGTCCTGTCGGCTACCAGCTGAACAGGTTGGGTGTTTGCCACCTCATCCTCAATAGCCACCTTAGCCTCAATAGCCACCTCCTTTTGTGCAACGACAGCCATCTTAGCCTTATCTTTCCCTGAGTAACCACCATAGCTGCTACACTGGTTCACCATTCCATTATTACTCCATTGGTCAACCTTTATCTGGTATGAGGCACAATTATATGCATCGCCAATGGTTGTGGTAACCATAACTTGTTCTTCACACACTCTAACTGGATAAAGTAAATCTCTACACTTAATATGAACCACAAAGTTAATGGATGCCATCATCTTTGTTGTAATTCTGATTCTCCTACACCTGAAGAACAGTGATCTAGTTGTTTCCTCATCCATGCTTATTACCTCTCTCCACAATTGACCAATCTTGGTGAATGTATCTATATTCCATAAGTTTAGAGGCACACCATAGCAACTTAGCGACACTGTCCTTTCTTGATCAAGATGAAGTCCATTCTCTCAATCTGACACTGATTTGCACCATTCATTGAGACACTCGTTCAAACTTGCCATTTGGGACAATTTTTCCTCCTTTGATCTAAATGTCACCATAGCCATCTTAGCACCCCTTTCCCTTACCATAATTTCCTTAGAGCCCTTCTCATGAATACTCCTCTGAAATTCCGAAAAAAACAAAGTAACTTTTAAGTCTGATAATAATACTTTCGTACAACCATCCATTCCCTGCTTCAACACCCACTATAACTGGTCCTTCATATCCTATCCTGCTCCCCTGAAGCACCACTTCTGCAAAAGATGGAGGTCCAAGCCTCCCTTTAGTTGTTACTCCTTCATTTCTTCCCCTGCCCTCCTGTACTCTGACTCCAACCTTATCGACCTTCATTGAATAACTGCTATCCGTAAACTTCCTCTATGATTTCTCAAACTCTGCTTTCTTGACCTGTAGTGCTTTATCATCACACCACAAACCATCGGCTTTTTGCACCGCTACATTTTCAGCAACTGGGCAATCATACCTAACAAACCCGAACCTTGATCTAGTTAGCTTCCTCATTTTGTTTGGGATGTACACATCTTTGACCACCCCAAACTTCATGAAGAGTGAGAACAACCCCTTTGGGTCCATGGACCAGGATAAGTCGTCCACAAAGATGGTGAATACCCCAGCCCCACTTCCTCGATTGCCTTATTTTATGCTTAGATTCCTTCTTTTATACACCACCAATTGCCATCCTCCTTCTGCACCACCATCTCGCCGTTGCTTTTCCTCTCGACGTTGCCATCCTCCTCTCGAAAATGTTATTGTTCTTCAACTCTAAATGTCGCCACATTGGCATGCTTCACTTTTGATCCAATTATAATACTCTAACAATCATCATGTCAAAACTTTACGTGAAAAGATACAGATCTAGAAAAAAAATTTAAAAAATAAAAAATAAATAAATTTATCAAAAATGGTTCCTATCAACAATTCAAATAATTTAAATTTAGAATAATTTTTGAATATATATATATATATTTGAATTTATAGTGTTGCTAAACTTTATACAGATAAGGTTGATAACAATTCTAAGTTGATCAACGCATGGTTTGTCATCGTTGTGGATTAACAAAACAGTGAATTTGGTGCTCGTCCAACTCAGGAAATTACATAATTGACCATTTATGAGAGAGACTAGCTTTCATTAGCTTTCTCAATGTAGATTAAGTAAAATAAGGGCGAGGTAAGTCTATGGAAGTTGACAACGTCATAAAATTCTCAAACCAATTCCCACAACTTTTACTTGATTTTCATTTTGACTTTTTAAAAACAGTTTTTGAATTTTTTGTTACTAGTGAAATTTTTTAAAAAATATTTTTATCAATTTTTTTTACTTTGTAGATTTACCTCAAAAGTAACACATTTATGAATAAATATCATTAAAAAAATACAAAAAAGAATATGAAAATTTATTAAACTTTTTGTATTTAGTGTTTTTTAATGTTTTTTTCACAAATATTTTACTTTTAAATATATCTAAATTAAGTGAATTTAACAAATAAATAATTTGCTTAAAATATAAAAAAAAAAAAGTTCGCTGAAAAGAAAAAAAAACTCATTTTTTAAATAAAAAAAAAACTCAAAACCAAATAGAATGGTAAATACCAAGTAAAATCTTTGAGAAGCTATTTTTTATAGGCCTATAACTTAAAAATCCCTCAAATAAGTTCTATTATGTGAAAAGTCTAAGCTAAAAAATTTTAGTGTCTAAGATTCTGACTTTGTAATTAATCTCTTACTGATTGATCCTAAAAAAAAAAAAAAACAGAGAGAAGTTTCATGACTATATTTTTCATCGTAAAAGTGAAAAGTTGAACATTTTTGCCCCTAAGCCATTATCTTTGTAGCATCTCTCCATCTCTCTCATAAATCAATTTAAATATTGAGGTTGGTATCTCAAACAAAGAAGTTTTTTCAATTTTTTAATTCAGGTAATAAAATTTTATTTTTTAGTTGTTCAATAGCAAATATTAAAATTTTATTGTTTAAGCTAAGGTTAACAATGAAATTACTCTGTTAAAGTCACCATTTCAATGTTTTGATAAATTTTCCGTTTAGTATTTTTAGTAATAATGGTAACAATCATAATAAATATGGTGATTAGTGATGGTAATGGTAGAATTTTACTGTCTAAATGCTAAATTCATATAGTAAATTTTTACTGTCTAAGTTGATAGAGTAAAATTTTATTGTCTTAACATTAGTTTGGATTTTTTTATAAATTTTTGTGGTTTGCTAGGTAGTAATGGTGTGGCAGTAGTCATGGTGGTTGTAGTGTAATGATGGGGAGACAAAGTGGCAGTCGAAGTAAATCGCCAACATAGATGAGTGTCCAAACAAGGGTGGGAAAAGTCATCAAAAAATGGTTCCTAGAAATTCTTGCCAGAAAATTATCATCGAAGAGTTGCAAGTGGCCAACAATCGTTGCCCAAAAATTTTCATCGGTGACCAAAGGGCCTGAGATGGTGGGGAAGGAGGCTAGTGAAATTTCACTAAGCCACTGGTATGTTTTTTTGCCAATGCCCTTGAACAATGAAAACTTTTAGCATTACCCTTGCAGCAAAATTTGAAAATGAAGGAGCTCTCACCAAATCACCCCTTTTTTATACTAAACTCGGTGGTGCATTGTATTGTTTTTGCTTTGTCTTTGCTAATTATTTTTTAAAATTCTACTTTGCCATCATAATTTGTTCCTTACTATTACTGTTTTAAGTCACACATTATGTGGTCTCATTTTCTTATTTCCTCTTAATAAATCACCAAAACTAGTGGATCGTCTACACAGTCACAGATAATGTGATGCATGGACCCAAATTAATGTCTTTAGTCTAATAATGATATCATAGAGGCATAAAAACTACTGTGAAATAGATGCCAACTTCGAATTTCATTACTTATCAAAACTAAACAATAAATAAAATAAAAATAAAAATAACAGAAAAAACGATCCCGAAATTACATTTGCTAAAGGGTCTAAAAGTTTTGTAGGGAGATAATGCTTTTATTGTTTCTTGCAACATTTGCGGTGGAGATGCATTGGTGTTTCCCTTCAGAGTGCGGCAAGTACTTGAAGCACTTTCTCCTCATTAATCAATATTATTGTCTTGTAAAAAATCAAGATTTTTATTGTTATTATATTTAAAACTCTAGTTCGATTTTGGACATTAAAAGAGGCACAAAATTGCGTTAAATGAGGGTCCTAGACATGTGATAATTTGGTATATGACTGCGACAAAGTAATCTATTACATGACGAGTCAGATCATGCGCTGACTTAACAACAGACCTACTAACTTTAGATGCACTGAGAAAATTAAAAAACCTACTGCTAACCCGTATGTCCTCAACAACAGTTGCTGAAGACCAAAAAGGTTTGGATTTATTACTAAGTGCACAATCAAAACCTGAAAATCAGTGCAGATTACAATGTTCATCATCCCTTGATCCTTTGCCCATTGTATCGCTGCCATCGCGGCAAATGATGATGGTGTATGGAGTTGGACAGCTTTTTGTGCTATTTGTTCCTGGCTTCCATTATGGCACACCCATGTTATTCCTACGCGTCCATCTTCTGTTCTCTACGATCCGTCCACCACAAATTTGTAACCCTAAAAATTCTCATTATGAGGAATAGAATTTACAATAATACATGATGTCAATATATATATGGTATATATTGTGGACTTGGGGTGTTGTTGTGCTTCTTTGTGAGAGTTAGTCCTGAGTGTTTTTCGATAATCTTAACCGTTCTGATTAAGACCGAATTGTGCAACACTGAGACCGTTAATTACAATATCTTAACTCAACTTGATTGTCAAACTATATATTTTATATATATTTAATGTCAATCAAGTTATACATAGTGGGAGCATAAAATGAGCAAAAAAGCAAGACTTGTGGAGAAAAGTGCTTCCCACACGTGCGTTGACTTTTTCCGCACGTGCGGCAGCACCTCGAAAATCGTGTTGCTATTTTAAACATGTTTGAAAGACAGCAGAGTTATAAAAAGAAGAAAGGGAGGCTGGATTAGGGTTCTGAAAATTCCAAGAGAGAGAAGAGGCTATGGTTTGAAAAAAGGATTCTCAAGCTTCCAAGGAAATTTTCATGGAGGGTTCTTCTTCTGTTACTTCTTCCCACTCCTCCATGAGTGTCTAGGCTCCTCTTTCTAGGGTTTTGATGAAACCCTAATCAAGTAAATATGGTTTTCTCTTTACTTTTTGATTATGTAAAGGTTTGAACAAATTGTATGATGTTTAAGAAGTTTCAAATATATATTTTCTATTATCTCTTTAAGAATTCTACTTTCTATAATTATTGAATACTTTCTATGCAATGATTTTTTATTCTTTCATATTCAAGGTATGAGACGAGCCATACTACAAGAAATGAGTAGTGTTGCTACCCTAGTTTAGAGCGAACGACTCGTACTACTTGAGATGGATTGTACCCGTACATTGAACGTGATAATTTTTTTGATCTATGCTTCGAGCTTGTAGTTGCAAAGTATTATTTCGTTCGAACCGTAACATAATTGATTTTCAAATTGAAACCTTATTTATGTAACTAGTGGTGAATTCATTATCTTAGATTTTTCCACAACCAGTAATTTCATTTTCATTTTTAATTGCTAATTTAATCGCTTTGTTTAAATTAATTATCTTTACATTATGAACAACCATATTTTTCATCAAAATTAACTTAGGAATTTAACAATTAAATTAATTTAATTTCCCGTTTGTCCCTGTGGATCGATACCTAGACTTACCGTTATTCTAAATAATTTGGTATAGTTTAGTGTTCATTTTTGGTGTGTGAAACGACCCATCAAATTTTGACGCTGTTGCTAGGAACCCACGGTGACGCTAGTTACACGTGCTTGCGCTAGAGCAAGCTACCTGGCCGCTTGTTATTCATTGACTCAGTGCTATATAAGAATGCCCTTCCACTTGGGCATAAAGCTGAGCGCCGCCTGGAGTTTGTCCGAGTCTTACATGCTTACCAACATGATTATCAGGTCTCGCTAGCATACGTGATCTGGATGCATATACGAAAATTTCTGCAGGAGGCCGTTCAGCCTCAACTTATGCAAAACCTGTGACGTCCCAAAAATCGGGAACATCAGATAATATATATATATTAACCATTAAATACAGGGTTTATCTAAGGTTACAAGAGTAGGAAACGTCACTAATGAGTCATTTGGCTAATAACCAAGCAAGATCCCAGGAAGGTCAGAAGAGTCAAAATAGCCTCTCTTCAAAGTCCAACCACCTTAGATAGCAAAACTACCTTTTTGATAGATCTTGACAAGGTATTAACACAAGGCCTACATAAGTTGACGGGGTATAATGATAGGTTACAAATGTCATATATATACAAATTACAAAATCATGTCTTAAATACAACATGGGACATATCACTTATAATCTTAAAACACGTTTACAAACTAGTTTCTAATCCTCCTAGGATAGTTGTACGTCCTCAAATGCTTCAGCTTTGCCTTCGACCAGCCTAATAGTCTTCAATACATAGCATAAAACGCCATGAGTTTTGAATGCCTAGTAAACGCATACACACCCCGTCCCTATTCCCCAATCCAATACACCATCATATTTGCAGCAAACAAGTAGTGAAGCATGATATTCAAGTCCATAGCAACAATTTTAATAATAGAGGAAAGGAACATGTCATTCAAATAGATAACAAATGTTATAATGTTAGTGGTTAGTATTCTAAAAATCCCCTAAAGAGATTTCATCCTCCCAACCACAAGAATTGGACACCGGACTATTCGAAACTCCCCATTTTGCTGCTTTGTTGTAGAACTAACCTCAGATGCCTACCAACGGTTATATACCGCGTAGCGCCAACCGTAGGGCCTCAAAAGGGACAGTGAAAAGAAAAAGATTTTATCTCCTGAATCCAACCTTATCATTCCAAAAAAAATTTATCCTTTTAAATGTCCCATCCGAACCGAACCTTATCTCACCAATCAAACCATTGCAAAGAGTTCGAATATGTCCGTTCCATTCTAGGGTTTACGCAACAACCGCTTGCGCAAGACTTAACCTTCAATTAGGGAGCACGTCCCATCAATCCATACATAACACATTATCATATCTTCATTATTCAAGTGATTGAAAACCCAATACCATCCTAATTAAGTCTTCCGTTTGGATCAATGTTTTAAGTCAAGTTAGAACAAACTCAACAAGATAGTAGTATCCACAAAAGCACGAGCATTATTAAAATAAAAAAGATAAGGAACACAACCATAACACATGCAATATCATACCAAGACATGATCATAAACTAATAAGTATATTCATGAACACAAGAGCATAAAACACCCATGCAAAACTAAATTTTCAGATTCAGTACCATTTAAAGATTAAAGTCAAAAGGGCTATTTTATATTTTTACCGAACTCAGCCTTCCTATGGTTCGTAGAGAATTTAATCTAGTTTTCAGAACATGCTTCGGAAATGTGATAGCTTTTCTAGATTTTTAGTTATTTAAGAAATGTTTCAGCGCTGTCCAGATTCGTCGACCGTTACAAAAATTGGAGTTTCTCACAAATCGCTCACTCGTTTTCAATGAAACCAATTTTATTTGAAAGATAACTCCTTAAGGAAGATTTTTACATAAAATGTAGGTCTAGAAGATTTTTATACATTTTTCTAAAAATTTCGAAAGTTGGATGAAAAACAGATTTTTTTTGGCACAGTTCTTGAAAATAGAAATTTGGTGAGAAAAGAGGTCAACTAGGGAAAATTTTCCACTTATCTTATGATGAAAACGTGATAAATAATATGTATTAAACTTAGAAATTAAAGGTGCAGGTGTGCGTTTGGAAATTTTGAGAGATTGATATGGAAAAAGGTAGTCTTATACCGATTAAGAGAAATACAAGAAGGGTAGCATCAAGGCTCAACTCCTTTCATTTGTAACATGAGAATACTATCAAAACACATCTGAAATAAATTTTTAAAACTTCTAAGAGCATGCATTTGAAAAAGGAAAATAAAAGAGAAAGTTTTGTTGTGGCTTACTTAAATGCTTATGGAACTAGTTTTGCAAGACTTGCTCTCTTTCTCTTCTTTCTCCCTCCCAAAAGCTCACTCTCCAGTCCTCTCCCTCTCTCAATGACATGTGAGTGTGTGGGTGCGGCGTTTGATGTTCAAATAGATGGAGGCTGGTGGTGTATTTATAGGAAAAATGGTGTGAATTGTCGAAAATGTCCTTTGGTTGAAATGTAATAGAATTAAGTTGTATTTAGTTCAAATGAAATGGAATAGTGGATAATTAAGACCTTAATTATGTATTTAATTATGATCTAGTTAGGCTTAAGTCTAATTTAATCCATTCTAGTTACAAGTACATTAGATATATACATGTATATATATAGAATTGGTACCAAAGTCATAATTATTTCCATGATTCAAGGGATTTGTCTCTAAAGTACAATGATTATAGCCTAGAAGGTATGATGGCTAGCCATGTGCTCAAGATTTTGGGGGATTTTCCTATTTATTTTGTGTACAAATTCCATAGATATTGTGTACAAAAGATTTGATGAATAAGAGGTACAAATATATATATATATATACAATGGTACTAACTTGGGGTCAATTTGTGATTTAAGTAAAATATGAGGGCTAAGGCCTTAATTTATGAATTGGAACATTTATTTTAGAGTAGAATTTAACTAAGTTAGGGTTGGAGAATCTAATTCGGTTTGAATTTCTTGTTTCGAATAAAAAGGCTATCAACCGACGAGCGTGATAAAAACCGAAAAAACCTAGGGTTTTCAAGTGGTAATTCTATATTTATGGAGTCAATTAATTAGTATTAGGGTATTAGAATGATTTCTAAGTTATCAAAATCGATCGGGGTTTGCGAGTTTTCAGTTGGTGCATGTATTTTGATCCTAGGGTTAAAATTGTAATTAATTAAGAAATTGAGCGATTTCACAGAAATAATTTAAAAGTAAGGGACTTAATAGGGTTTACAAAAGTTAGGGGTCTCACAAAACTGGACTTGGCCCCTACCATTTGCCAACTTGCTCACAAGTTGGTGCCCCGGTTAATGAGGCCCATGACCCCGTCCACAACCAACCACCTCATCTTGCGTCACATGTGCCTTCCTAAGGGGACCCACTATACATGACTCGCGATGAGTACTTATAGTTTTAGCACTCTGTAGATCAAGTTCATAGCACTTTTCACAATCACCACCAGATTCTCATGGGGTTGCGTATGGATTTCCAGGCGTATCAGGACTATTCTCAGGTGGCTTTCGAATAGCTCAACGCTCGCCAGCTTAACATTTAGCAGTCATTTGCATCACTGCAAACTGATTTTTAAACACATCGAGAGGAGCCAGCTGTGTTTTGACCATCTCAGCGCTCGGGTTTAGGACGAAGCATTCGAGACGCAGTCATTGATGAACGCCTTGTTTGCCTAACATTTCCCCCCATCGCCACCACCAAATTCTCAATAGTACAAGACTATAATTTTCTTTCTCTCTTTTATTCTGTATTTACTTTTAGTTGTTTCTCAACTCATCAATAGGCAACTCCAGTGTGTGTGTGTGTGTGTGTGTGTGTGTGTGTGTGTGTGTGTGTTACTATTTGCTTACCTGGATGTGCACCTACAATCTCTAGTAATATTCTCTCTTGCCTATTTACTTAGCATTTGCTTCCATTGAGGACAATGTCATATTCAAGTTGGGGGATGAGGGTATTTTATTTTGTGCATTTCTATTTGGCTCATAATTCATGCTTATACCTGCTTCACTTGATTGCACTACTTCACTTGATGTTGATTTGTTACTAGTAGGGTGATGATATTTGCATATGTTAATTGGGAAACATAATAGACTTATATGAAAAAGGGTTTATAGGGAAAACACTCGCATGTGATGTTTGCACTAAGATAGTTGTTTGTGGATGTAATATTAGTACACTTATCATAAGTATGCCTTGACTCACATGAACACACTATCATAGCGGTGATCTCTCTATTATAATCATTGGTGTACATCATTAATAATTGCTAGTGTTGCAGGAAAGAATAAATGACTAGCATTGATTCTCAAAATAAATAAATAAATAAATAAAACACTTAATCCGTTTGGGTTCATAGCCTCTTTAACTCGAGTTATTAAGCCCGTAAGGGTATCTTTACACCTAGTGTCCTAAAACCATCTGGTTTGGGAGTCATTGGCCCAATACTTGTTACATGGGCTAATTAGAAAGTTTAAGGGACTTAGACATTGCACAATTAAGGAAAATAAGGAAAAAGACATGTTCGGATTCGTAGCATTTTCAACCCGAGTTATTAAGCCCATAG
This sequence comes from Camellia sinensis, assembly GCF_004153795.1. Classification (NCBI taxonomy): domain Eukaryota; kingdom Viridiplantae; phylum Streptophyta; class Magnoliopsida; order Ericales; family Theaceae; genus Camellia; species Camellia sinensis. The sequence continues at coordinate 792,147 of NW_021028034.1, read as the reverse complement.
GGGTGTCTTCACACCCAGTGCCCTAAAACTATTTGGTTTGGGAGTCATTGGCCCAATGTTTGTTACAAGGGTTGATTAGAAAGCTTAATAGATTAAGACATTGCACAGTCTTTAAAAAAAATAATAATAAAAAAAAATTGAGAATCCTAGTTACAAAAGTTCAATCTTGTCTATATATGTTGGGGGTTATTATGAGTTACATTGGGCTATTATAGTGGTCATTTAACTAGTTATGGAGATTGCACGTTACACTGAGGTTACTAGTGATGTGTTTTACTAACATTCACAAGTACATAGAATTTGATTTGTGTAATACTGAATTGCGGTCTTTACTCAATAGATTCCTTTATACTTGTGTACTATGTCTTCAATGACTCATCATGTCTTAATATTACACTATAGTGGCACATGAGTTAATTCTTGAGTGGTGTAGTATGATTGATTGTTGCTGGATAGATGTGAATATGTTAATGTTTGCAAGTATCATTTCTGGAAACCCTCACGAAACTTTAGTCGTCCACTTAGGGTAACTTTGTGGTTTAAAGGCTTGTTGCATACGCTAAATGCAACTATTCTTCCCACGGAAGAGGAGATAGCAAGATTTTGTTTAATTTTATTCTTTCCTTCTTTATTCCTTGATTGAGGACTAGCAAGTTTGTAAGTTGGGGGATGTTATTAAGGCCAAATTGTGCAACACTGAGGCCGTTAATTACAATCTCTTAACTCTACTTGCTTGTCAAACTATATATTTTATGTATGTTTAATGTCAATTAGGTTGTACATAGTGGGAGCATAAAATGAGCAAAAATGCAAGACTTGTGGAGAAAGGTGCTTCCCTCACGTGCGTTGACTTTTTCCACACGTGCGGTAGCACCTCAAAAATCGTGTCACTGTTTTAAACCTATTTGAAAGACAACAGAGGTATAAAAAGAAGAAAGGGAGGTTGGATTAGGGTTCTAAAAATTCCAAAAGAGAGAAGAGGCTAGGGTTTGAAAAAAAAAAAGATTCTCAAGCTTCCAAGGCAATTTCCATGGAGGGTTTTTCTTCTTTTACTTCTTCACACTCCTCCATGAGTGGCTAGGCTCATCTTTCTATGAAACCCTAGCCAAGTAAATAGGGTTTTTTCTTTGCTTTTGGATTATGTAAAGGTTTGAACAAATTGTATGGTGTTTAAGAAGTTCCAAATATATATTTTCTATTATCTCTTTAAGTATTTTGCTTTCTATGATTGTTGAATACTTTCCATGCAATGATTTTCTATTCTTTCATATTCAAGGTATGGGATGAGCCATACTACGAGGGACGAGTAGTGTTGCTACCCTAGTTTAGAGCGAACGACTCATACTACTTGAGATGGTTCGTGCCCGTACATTGAACGTGATAATTTTTTTGATCAATGCTTCGAGCTTGTAGTTGCGAAGTATTATTTCGTTCGAACCATAACATAATTGATTTTCAAATTGAAACCTTATTTATGTAATTAGTGGTAAATTCATTACCCTAGGTTTTTCCCCAATCAATAATTCCAATTTTATTTCTAATTGCTAGTTTAATCACTTTGTTTAAATTAAATAAAGATAAGGAACAACCATCTTTTTCATCAAAATTAAATTAGGAATTTAACAATTAAATTAGTTTAATTTTCCGTTTGTCCTTGTGGATCGATACCTAGACTTACTGTTATTCTAAAGAATTTGGTATGATTTAGTGTTTATTTTTAGTGTGTGAAAGGACCCATCACGTCCATATTGTAGGGTTCGTCAAGAATATTATTCATGTAAGAAATCAAATGAATCATATATTCATAATCCCATGATCAGGTCTTAATTGTTTTTAAAAATTTATGAAAGTTATATTCACTGTTAATTTTTATAGAAACAAATGTGCTTTGGTTATAAAGTTGAAGATATCCAATCAACTTGATTTTTTATATGGATGATTTACTCGACGAACTCTACAATATAAACGGTTCAGATTATCGAAAGATACTCAGGACGACACTCTACAAGGGAGCATAGCAGCTTGCTGTGCCCAAAGGCCAGCAAGATTTCCAGATCCATATACTCTATATATGGTATATATTCCTAGATATATTAGCTATCGATTTCCTAGATATGTTTGTATTGTCATAGATAGATTTTTTGTAAGATACTCTTTTTCATAGTTAGGTTTCTTTTAGGATCACTACAACAAAAACACAATTGAGCGGCACTACACTAGTTGCATGTTTTTAAAAAATGTCACAAAAATAATATTTTGTGAACCATTTTAGAAAAATGCCACAGAACCACAAACATATAAGGCTTAGTGGCATTTCAATAAAAAAATATCACATCAATTTTATGACATTTTATAAAAGAATAACACAAGAAATTGTTTTAGTGACATTTATCAATAGATGGCACTAAACTTTAGTAGCAATGACATTTTTTTTAAATGTCACTAAACTAGGTAAGTGCAAGTTACTTTTTATGATATTAAGTGAAAAGTGTCATAAACAAATATTTTATAGCATTTTGAAAAATGCCACTAAGCCAAAAACTTTCCAAGTTATCTAATTGCATTTTTTGAAAAAACAAAAAAATGCCAATATATTTTCAAAATTTTTAAAATGCACAAAATAAATAAAAACAAATAAATTAAACTCAATATAACATGTTTTTTGCAGTGTACTTGCAGATGTACAAAATTGATCAATGGCTTTATATGACTTAACAGGAAAAATAAAAATTCAAATTGTTCTCCTGTACAATGATAAAGTTTCTTGAATTTTAGTTCCTGTAGTTTCAATTAACTCGATTTTGACTATGAATTTACGGATTTATCTCAATTTATTTCCATTGCTTATAATTGTTGAGTGAATTACATCAATAATCCTTAGATTTTGTTGGTCCATATAGTTTAATTGACTCAATTTTAACACGTAATTTTAGATTTTACGTAAATTTAGTCGAATTGATAACATCTTTATGGTCTTTGATGGAAAATTTTCATTGGATTGGTTAGGGTGAAGTCACTGAATTGACCAAGTATTTTGTTAAGGTTAAGTCCTAAAACGATAACAGGTTGCATTTTTCATTAAAAAAATGCTATCAATTGGACCAATATATTGACAAAATAAAAAAAATTAAGGTTAAAGTCGATTCAATTGAAATTACAAAGACTAAAATGACATAATAGTCAAAATAGAGGGACTAATAGTGTAATTAGCCCTAATTGTTAGCATTTTTTAATGACAAATATGCAAACAAGTGACATATGTCATTCTTTTAGAGGTAAAATAATAAATTTGATCAACTCGTTTAGTTAACCTCAATAAATTCAGTGATCATTTTTCATCGAAAACACTAACGGTATTATTAATTGTACTAAATTGACACAAAATTAAAAATTACAGATTACAATTGATTTAATTGAAAATATAAGAACCAAAATTAATATTTTTTTATTTAAAATATGAACAAACTTAATCATATGATGCATTATAAAACAAAGGAAATAAGGAAACTCAAGGAAACAAACCAAATTTGAAAGGAACAGAATTCGCAGAGCAAATCAATATAGAGACAGAGGCGGAAGTCCAACAATTCAGAAATTGGTGAAGCAAATTTGATTTTGGCTGGACAAAGAGGCGGGAGCCAAATAATGGAGCAAGGATTTTTCATTCTTTATCTTTCATGCCATCCTTATCTACCATCTATACCACAAATTTGCTGTGTTTTCATGTTCTATGATCAGAGTTCATTAGGTATTCTCTCTCTTTGTCACTCTAATCAAACACACACAATACCTCTATCTTTGTCACTTATTTATGATCTTCTTGTGTTAGGCATAAAACTTGATACAATCTTGAAAACTTAATCTTTTAACTCATGAATTTATTAATTTTTATCTTTTAATATAAAAGGTTATTTGTGATTTGTATTTATGTTTTCTTTTTATATAATGTCTTGCAAGTGTTTGTTTAAATGCTTCAGTGGGATTTTGCATTATTTTGTTCTGTTTTTATTTTTATTTTTATTTTGTTTAACCTTTTTCTATTTGTAAGGATGAATAAGATGACAAAATAATACTAATCTTTTTTCACACCATTACTTCAAGAAAGATTCTAAAGCCCCATTTAGGCTTCTTTTTTTTCTTTTTTCTTTTTTTTTTTTGCATTTGTAAACATGGTGTTCCTAAAAGTCCCAATATTGTTATGGAAAATTGAGCATTTTTTTAATTCCATGGTATTTTTTATTATTCAAACATTTAAAAAAGCAATATCAATAATAGAATTAACCAAAAAAATTATGATAACCCTTCATAACTACATAACAATTGATTCAAGACTACCAAGAACTAAACTTTACATTTTTTGAACCAGCCAAAAAGAAATTTTATTGATAATGATCAAGCAATAATAATACATTGACAATCATCAATAAAAAAAAGGGGTTCAAAGAGCATCATAAACAAGACAACCCAATCCCAACTAGGTTGGCACCGAGAAGCATGTCCATTCATTTGTTAGCACCACCCAAAGTTGGTAAGACACCAACCCAAAAAGCACAAATGACACCAACTGATCGACACCAAGAAGAAAACCTCCAGAAGCAAATAGTTCTATATTAGCACCCCAGTAAAAATCTACTTCCCAAACAGCATCTAATTAGAAATCCTGTTTAGTGAAATAAAAATCCTTAAATCTGGTTCAACAACAATGCTGGTCTTATCTTAATCAAATCACACAAGTACTCCAACTTAGGTGTAGCAGCTTGAAAAATGCACTCATTCCTAAGCTTCCATAGTGACCATAAGACAGCCGAGGGAATGACCTTTGATAGCAATTTTTCGTTTCTATTCAGTTTATCACCTTCCCACTAATGAAGTACAGTTTCCACAGAACCTATTAGAGCCCCTTGCACCTTCCATCAATTTAACATTGCAGCCCAAACCATCCATGCAAAGTGACAATGCAATAGCACATGGCAGATGGATTAATTTGCAGCTTTTCAAAAAACACAAAGGGCTGGTGCATTAGCTTGAATGACTCCAATTTTCTGAAAAAAATTTGTTGGCTTGACTATATTTTTCCAAGCTAACCAATAGAAAAATTGAACCTTTGGAGGTGCAAATTTGTTCCAGACTAACTTACTAGTAATAAGGAAGGGACCAAGGGAATCAACTTCACTTCTATAGACAGAGAAGATAGAAAACATTCTAGAGCCTGCAACCAAATGAAAATTCCAGAACCTGCAAATATTCCATAACCTGCAACCAGACTGGACTATCCTCCAGATCATTACATAAACCAGGAACAGACAACAGAAGCACCTTCAATCTATTTTCTTCCCTCTTTTCCCACTCTTACAACCTTATTCTAAAATGAAAATTCCAGTCCCCTGAAGTGACCCTCCTATCATATAGTAATCTCAGGGTTAAAAATCTAAAAATCACATCAAAGGGGGTGAAAATACAAGTTCAAGTAGCACTGGTTTGTTCTTGTCGCGTTTTAGAAAAATGATCATAACTCTCTCCATAATTAACATTTTTCAGTGATTCTTGTGTACATAGAAAGGTATCTCATGTACCTAACATTTGTCACTGGTTTCACTCCATAAGGAATTTTTTTAGAGAAAATGGCATAGAAACAAAGTGAGAGTTAACTGCTACTTCCAGAACCAATCGTAAAGACAAAAGGTTTTTGAAACTCAAAACGCATCCCATGATCTTAAAAAAATGCGAGTATACCAATAACTCATTGATAGAGGGTATATCAAAATTTCAGAGCAAAATGATTTTTTTTTTTTTTGTGAATTTTAAAAAATCAACAAAGTTAATGCATATGAACAAAATCAAAGCAGGCAAAGGCTAAAATCGTAACAAGTGTTAAGCTCTACTCATATTCAATCAATTTTCACCATACGCATACATGATACAAAAATACACAATCAAAATAACCAAATATCAAATATAGGGGAGAAGAAGGCAAGGGTATTTTGGTGTTCTTACATTGCTTGCTAGCTTTCAACTTCTTCTTTCTAGCTGTCTTTTCTTTTCTTTCCTCTTATTTAGCCATGTGTGTGTGTGTTGAAGGGGCTGAAGGGTTTGCTATATAGGAAATAAGGAGGAGATATAAAAGTATATGTATCTCTTCTAGGGGTTTGAATGTGAGACAAAACCTTGCATGCTTGCAAGTCTTCCTAGGTTGTCTTCTTTGGGAGTTTGGGATGTAATAGCATGCCTAGACAATTCTTGCTTGGGAAGAGCAAAGGGTAGACACAAGTGTATGGGGGAAAGAAGAGGGCACAAGTCATAGATATTGATTTGTCGTCATAAAGATTCTTCAAGACCAAATACAAATATATATATGCACATGTATTTATACACATTAATATACATGGTACTAGAGAATATACAAAATACATATATACTAATACACATGCGATAAGGAATTAATAAGTTAAAGAAAAAATATAATATATGTATTAGGTTTTTATTCTTGGCAATCCCGTTTGACAAAACTCCTTTCAATTGTACTTATTTTCGAACTTTTTATTTCAGTGAGGCTATGAGTTTTTAGATGCGAATCCAACCCAAATTGTGCCTTGCAGAAAAGTTTGTGATGTTAATGCTTTCAAGATTGCCACTTCGCTGATTATGATGGGGGTTGAGCTGCCCGGTCAGCTTGCGCCCGAGGCAAAATGCAAAATTGCATTCAAAGTTGGCTGTCCGCCCTTGCTCGCTCGAGCGAAGAAGTCCTCGCTCGAGCAAAGGATTGCGTCTATACAAAAACCTGAAAGAGCTCATTGTTCGCTCGAGCGAAGGGTTCGTGGCTCGAGCAAAGGCACTAGTGGAAATCATGCGAGTTAAGGTTCTTGCTCGAGCGAGAGAAGCTTCGCTCAAGCGAGCTTCAAAATCCGGATTTCTATAAGGAATTGGTTTTCTTCCAAAACTAGGATTACTTGGGATTTCTATAAGTAGTTGGTTTTCTCCCAAAACTTTACTTACTCCTCCAGATCTTCTTTTTGGATTCTAAGGTTTATATCTAGGGATATTTTGCTAGTTTTCTTTGATGTTTTCATTGAGTATTCAACTCATGGTTTAAGAAGCATACATCAAAAGTTTGTTTGTTTATTCTACACAAAAGAGAGAGTTGTTCTTCGGTGGATTCTGAAGAATTCGAGCCTGAAGCTTTGGTGGATTCCGAAGTGGCTCATCGTCAAGACAATTCCGAGGTAAAGACGGGGTTGGAAGAGGCGCATAGAGGTTAGTTCAATTCGAGCGTGGATTTGCTAGGTAATTGAGAGTATACCTGTGTAATTCCTTTATATCTTCTTAGTGGATTATTTTGTGGCTGTTGCCCATGGTTTTTTTATCACAATTGGAGGTGTCCAATTGTAGTTTTTCCACGTAAAATCATTGTGTCGATTTGTCTTGGTTGTTTGATTGGGATTGTTGTTTACTGCTTAAAATTGATACATAATCACAAATCAACATCTAGGAAATTTCTAGATTTTTCAATTGGTATCAGAGCGGGTCGTTCTATTTTTTAAAAAAATATATCTTGTTGAACGAGATCTTGTTTGATTTGTGATAATGGATTCAATTCGTGAGGGAAATTCTATGGTTCGACCACCCCTACTTGACGGATCCAATTATTCTTTTTGGAAAGCTCAGATGAGATCGTTTTTGAAATCTATAGATGAAAAAGTTTGGCAATCTGTCATGAATGGGTGGACCGAACCAACAATTACCGTTGATGGAATAAC
>NW_021028034.1:772337-784089 GCF_004153795.1 Camellia sinensis | reverse complement strand
AAATGAACTTCCATTTTTAATTTTCTCCAGCTTCCATTTTTATTTTTATTCAACTTCTATTTTTATTGAAGTTGAGTGACATTGTAAATTCCAGCTTCAATTTAGGTGAAAAAATACCATAATCCAAAGTTGTGGGAAAAATCTTAAGATCCTTGCCCGATTGGTTCCAACCAAAAGTTACGGCTATTGAGGAGGCTCAAGATGTTGACAACCTCAAGCTGGATCACTTGGTTGAAAATCTCCAAACTTATGAGGTACATAGGAATTTCAAAAAGAAACAAAAAGATATTGCTTTTAGTAGTGCTCATAGAGTTGGAGAGGATTCTGATGAGGAATGTGAGATAGATTCCAAGATTACGGCTGCTTTTGTTAAACAATTTAAAAAATCTTTTTTGAAAAAGAATTCTAATCTTTTGGAATCTACTCATACTTGTAAATCTAAATGCAAAGATAAACTCAAAATTGATTCTATAGCCAAGAAGGAGAAAGGAAAGATACAAGGGAACTCTGAAAGCGTCCAATGCTATGAATGCCAAGGATATGGCCACTTTGCTTCAGAATGCCCCACTCGTTTGAAGAAGAAGAAAGCCCTCGCCATCACTTGGGATGATGAATCAGAATCTGATGAAGATGAAAGTGACAACGAAGATCCAGGCGAAGAGGGACATAAACAATTCCTTGTTTTCATGGCGGCTTCCGAAACTGAAGGATGAACAGAGTATCCGAAGAGCCCAGTTGAGAATGCCACTGATGATGAATCCTCGGGAAGTGATGATGAAGAGCTTGAGCAAGCTTATGAAAAGTTGTATAAGGAATCTCTTAAGTTATCCAAATTGAATGACAAACTCACTACGAAACTCAAAGCATGTGAAAGTGAGAATATCAAACTAAAGGAGGAGATTTCTGAGACTAGGATTGATGTCATCAAGTTAACTAATGATCGACAAGCTCTTTGTGCAAAACTCTTGACTTGTGAGACAGAGAGGAATGAGCTTTAGCAAATCTATGCAACATATGAAGAAAAAATTGAAACTCTCGAGATGTCTCAAGTTGCTTTGGAAGAACTAATGATCAAGAAAGAGGAAGAACTCAAGTGTGCTATGGCTGCCATTGGTCTTTGGAACAAAGGATCAAAGACTTTGGACAATATCATTGGGTCTCAACAAATTTGTTCTGACAAGAGTGGCATTGGCTTTGGTGATAACAAAAAGCAAAAACAGAGTGCATCCACATCTCATGATACAAGAACTCAAGGAAAGGCAGAACAAAAAATTCAACATGAGGATGTACTTGTCAATCTTCCTAGAGTTGGTAACGTCAAAGAAAAGAAGGTACGTCTTGTACACCCTGTTTTTATTTGTCATCATTGTGGTATGCGTGGTCATATTCGCGCTTATTGTTATGAACTGCATGGGAGAGTGTCTCACAGAGATGGAAGAAATTCCAACATCTTGTGGGGTAGGAGACACTTCATTGGTGGTAATGAGGTTAAGGGTCATATTAGACCTCGTTATTTTGATGTGCTTGAGACCAAACATGGAGCGAGTTTGCATTTGTCTAGACCTAGAAGTAGGAAGTTGGAAACCACATCGAGACAGGTTCCCATTGAAAGGGAAGGGAATCACAACGTCAAGACACCACCCAAGAACCGCAATGCTCACAACTTTGTTTATACTAAAGCGGTTTGGGTGAGAAAACTTGACTTGTGTTAATTGGTTTATTTGTTTTAGCTTTTGGGTTTCTGTGTGTTGTTTTTAATGAAAAAAAAAAAAGTGTGCTTGTTCATTTTTTGTCTTGCTTTGGTTAAGAAAAAAAAAAAAAAATCCCAAAATGATTTTCTTAGTATGGTTTTGCAAGCTTAAAATTTTTGAGTGATCCTTGGTACATATTAGAATTGATAAGAATATCCATTACCTGTTAATATGTGTGTGCTTTCTGTGGTCATTACTCATTTTGGAGTGTGTGTTTTTTGATTAGTATGTCTCATTCTATACACACTCTTGGATTAGCAAATATCGGAGTCTTCCGCCTTAGTGATTATTTTTTTTCTATGGACTTCTAGCATTGTATCTTTTGCTTTTCTAGAGGAATTGACCTATACTAGCATATCATGGGTGATGTTGAGTCTCTTAACCATCTTCCATCTTTTTGCATCTCCATGGCTTTCCCCTTTGTTCTTTGTAATCCAGGCATGAGGAAAAGGCTACCTCAGAGTCACCAACCAGGCCATCCTTGTTATATCCATGCTTCTCTGGTTCGGTTTCCATACTCTTGAGCGTGTCAGCCACCAATGAGTGTGCAAAAGAATAAGAAAAAGAAAAAGGAAAAAAATGTGCAAAAGAAAGAAAAGAAAAAAATGTGCAAAAGAAAAAAAACGGATTCATTGATTGAGGGAGAGCCTCCGTCTTTACTCACCAAATACCCCTTGATTCCTGGTGGTTTGACTTTCCTTTGTTGTGCTTAGATACTCTTGTCGGAGGTCCAACTTTCAGATCACTACTAGGATTGAATCTAGTGTTTGTCGAACTCCAAGAGTCACACACACACTTTTATCATGGGATCTATGCTTTTCACATAATGCATCACTTTCTTTCATGAATCTTCTACAGACTGTGCACATTGTGCTTACTAGTAATTGTGCTTCTTGGATAATCTTGTGTGTTTTGAGGTACAAATATGAGATTTCTTGCTTGCTCCACCATATTATTTTTGTCGTTTTCTTCTTGTTCATTGTTTTTAGTGAGGGGGAGTTTGGTTCATCTTGATTTGGGTTGGTAAGGGAGTTTGGTTTTTTATTGCAAGAGTTGTTTAGCATGAACACTTTGATATGTTTGGTAAGGGAGATTGGCTATATGTTTTGCATGTTGCTATGCACTGTTTGCTTATTATTTCCTTATTGCATGCTATAGTTGTTTGAGCTTCCTTTGTCAATTCGTGCCAAAAAGGGGGAGTAGTGTTGTTCGGTGCATGTGTCTTAGGCATGTGTCTTAGTTTTCAGGTTCTAGTCATGTTTTTCATCTCATGCTTCAAGATAGTCTAGCCATATGTTTATTGCTTTTTTCTATACTCTTGTGGCACTAATAGTTGTTTTGGAGATTGTGGCACTAATAGCTGTTTTGCAGATCATGACCTTGAGAAAGAAGTTTGTTTTTGTTGGCTGCAATGGGTTGGGGTGATTAGGATTTTATTTGTTAGGTGTGTTTTGTCACGGCATTGCTAAAGGGGGAGATTCTTAGGTTTTTATTCTTGGCAATCCTGTTTGACAAAACTCCTTTCAGTTGTACTTATTTTTCGCACTTTTTATTTCAGTGAGGCTATGAGTTTTTAGATGCGAATCCAACCCGAATTGTGCCTTGCAGAGAAGTTTGTGATGTTAATGCTTTCAAGATTACCACTTCGCTGATTATGACGGGGGTCGAGCTGCCCGGTCAGCTCGTGCCCGAAGCAAAATGGAAAATTACATTCAAAGTTGGCTGTCTGCCCTTGCTCGCTCGAGCAAAGGATTGCGTCTATACAAAAACCTGAAAGAGCTCATTGTTCGCTCGAGCGAAGGGTTCGTGGCTCGAGCGAAGGCACTAGTGGAAATCACGCGAGTTAAGGTTCTCGCTCGAGCGAGAAAAGCTTCGCTCAAGCGAGCTTCAAAATCCAGATTTCTATAAGGAATTGGTTTTCTTCCAAAACTAGGATTACTTGGGATTTCTATAAGTAGTTGGTTTTCTCCCAAAACTTTACTTACTCCTCCAGATCTTCTTTTTGGGTTCTAAGGTTTATATCTGGGGATATTTTGCTAGTTTTCTTTGATGTTTTCATTGAGTATTCAACTCATGGTTTAAGAAGCATACATCAAAGGTTTGTTTGTTTATTCTACACAAAAGAGTGTTGTTCTTCGGTGGATTCTGAAGAATTCGAGCCTGAAGCTTTGGTGGATTTCAGAATGGCTCATCGTCAAGACAATTCCGAGGTGAAGACGGGGTTGGAAGAGGCACATAGAGGTTGGTTCAATTCGAGCGTGGATTCGCTAGGTAATTGAGAGTATACCTGTGTAATTCCTTTATATCTTCTTAGTGGATTGTTTTGTGGCTGTTGCCCGTGATTTTTTTATCACAATTGGTGGTGTCCAATTGTAGTTTTTCCACGTAAAATCGTTGTGTCGATTTGTCTTGGTTGTTTGATTGGGATTGTTGTTTATTGCTTAAAATTGATACATAATCAGAAATCAACATCTAGGGGATTTCTAGATTTTTCAATATGTAATCATATTTCTAGGTTTTCATATGCATTAGAACAAAAATTCAAGGCTTAAAGTGGGCTAATAAAAAACTTAGGATTCAGAGAATAATTATTAGAATTTGAGGCCTCTACAAATGAAATTAGAGAGTTGTAGGACTAAATATACCAATAACAGTGAGGGAAATCTATTAAAGAAATTTGTCATGAAAATTTATTACCGAAATATATTGCAAAAATAGGTAGCTCAAAATAATTTACCATATAAATTAATATATAAAAATTCGGGTTCTCACATCCACATTTCCTTTTTTCTTTTTATTGTAAGTATATTAGTTCCAATGTAATACAAACTTGTAGAAACGTGATGTAATACAAAACAGATGACACTTTTTTCTTTATGATCTTTTTTTTTTTTTTTTTGTGATTGTAGAAAAAAAAAAGGATAAATTAGATTTTATAAATGTTGTGCCCCTTTTAAACTATACCACAATGAATCATACATAACACCAGTTTTGTACAATGCTTTCTCCACATTCCCAAATCTCCACCACCATTTGAATTGCTATTAAAATAATGATATTGCATTGACTTTGTAATACTTAAATTCTTTTACATGTGTTTTGTTGACATGAGTTGCCTTATAGTCATGCACCAATATATTGAATATGTTATGTTTCACATTGTTGTTAGTATCTTATAGTTCTTGCAAAATCAAGTTTAGTTGTTTTTGTCAATCATAACTTACAAATATTTGTTATTGATATATGCATTTTTTAATGTTCTAGAAACACTTTGGACACTTGTTTAATCGAGATTGTTTACTTATAGATAAGATTTGGATGTATCGATCAAGATTAAGTGATGCATACCAGAAAAGAGTTGACATGTTTCTTGATTTTACAATTACTAATGCAAGTTATGAGGATAAGATCATATGTCCATGCATCAAGTGTGGACTTACCATTCCCGTCGCTTGGTCAGTTGCATATGATCACTTAGTATGTGATGGATTCACAAAGGGTTACACTAAATGGGTTTTACATGGTGAAGCATCATCTGTTGCCATAACAAGTCTTGATACACACATGCAAAATGGGCCACAATTAAATATTGATACACATGGATTAGTACACGAGGCATTTGGAATCTCAAATGACGATGACAAAGTTGATGGAGACAACCCTGAAGATTTAGAGATAAACCAAATCCATAAGCGGAGAAGTTCTACAAGTTGATACATGATGAACAAAAGGAGCTTTATCTACAATGTAGGAATTTTACGAAGCTCTCATTTATCCTTCAGTTATTTCATATAAAGAATTTAGGCGGATGGAGTAATAATTCGTTCACTATGTTATTAGAGTTATTGAAGGAGACTTTCCTAGGGGGTGTAACACTGCATCATACTGTTTGTGAAGTTGAGCAAATAGTTATGGAGTTAGGACTTAGTTATGAGAAGATTCATACATGTCCCAATGATTGCATGTTGTATAGGGATGAGCACAAAATTGATTTTGAATGTTATGTTTGCCATACATCTAGGTATGTAACAGACCAAAATGATTCAGGCAAAAAGGCATCCTCTAAAAAAGGAAGCTATAAAACACCTGCTAAGGTTCTACATTAATTTCCTTTGATACTAAGGCTACAAAGGTTATTCATGTCATCCAAAACAATATCATCTATGAAGTGGCATAAAGAAGGTCTCACTAATGATGGTTTTATGAGACATCTTGCCGATTCTCCTACTTGGATAACTTTTCACCACCTACATCTTGATTTCTCATCAAATTGTAGAAATGTTAGACTTAGTTTGGCATGTGATAGTGTGAACCCTTTCAGAACATTGAGCTGCACGTATAGCAACTAGCCTGTAATTCTTATACCACATAATTTGCCTCCATAGATGTGTATGAAGCAGACCAATTTTCTATTATCATTGATTATCCCTGGTCGTAGTGCACTTGGAAATGATATTGATGTGTATTTGCAACCGTTAATAGATGAATTAAAGGAATTATGGATGGATGGAGTAGAGACATATGATGCATCAAGTAAACAAAAATTCTAATTGCGTGCAACATTAATGTGGACTATTAGTGACTTCCCTGGTTATGCTTATTTGTCAGGGTGGAGTACTGAGGGGAAGTATGCATGCCCTTCATGCCACAAAGACACATGCTTTCAGTGGTTGAAGCATGGCCAAAAACATTGTTACATGGATCATCGTTGATTCTTGGACAAATGTCATGCATTTCGAGATGACGAGCGATCTTTTGATGGTACTAAAGAAAAAAGAACTTCACCCAATCCTTTAACTAGTTCTATGGTATTGGATATGTTACATGGCTTCAATATCACTTATGGAACGATGAGTACTAATCCAGAATTACCATATAATTGGAAGAAAAGAAGCATATTATTTGAATTACCATATTGGAAGGATAATCTAGTGTGTCACAATCTTGATGTGATGCACATTAAGAAAAATGTATGCAAGAGTGTGCTTGGAGCACTTCTGAATTTAGAGGGGAAGACGAAGGGCAATCTAAATGCACATCTTGACTTGAAACTTCAAGGTATAAGGCCTGAACTCCATCCAAAAGAAAATGCAACAAATAAAACCATCTTGCCTCATTCTTGTTTCTTATTAAAGAAACAAGAAAAAGATGCTTTTTGTAAATTTTTAAAGACTATTAAAGTTCCTGATGGTTATGCAGTGAATATTTCACGATGCATCGACTTAAAGCAATATAGAATCTTTGGACTTGAAAGTCATGATTGCCATATTTTGATACAACAATTACTCTCTTTAGCAATTCGAGGAATTTTGAGTTCACATGTGGCTTCACCTTTGATTAAGTTGAGTAATTTCTTTCGAGAGTTATATTCTAAAGTTGGTATGGCACAAGACTTTATGCATCTTGAAAGGCAAGTTCCAATAACACTTTGTAAATTTGAAAAAGTATTTCCCCCTAACTTTTTTAATGTTGTGGTGCATTTGGTGGTTCACTTAGCATCTAAGGCTAGATTAGCAGCACATGTGCATTATCGTTGGAAGTATTCTATTGAGAGGTAAAGTTTATATTAAATTACATATTTCTTTACCATCATTATGATATTTTACTTCTATTCTTATTGAACATCATTCAAAATTTTAGTTTTGGAGCTTACCAAAACATAGGTACTTGAGTAGATTAAAGTCATATGTGTGAAATAGAAGTCAACCAGAGGGTAGTATGGCAAAAGGATACCTTGCAAATGAATGCTTGACATTTTGCTCGAGGTATATGGAAGGTGTTGAGACACGATTCAACCGGATGTCTTGAAATTATGATAAGGGGGGTAATGGTACAGAAGGATTATCTATTTTCTTAATGCCTGGCCAACCATTAGGTAAGGGCGTAATAGACACAATGGATGATGGCACAAAAGAAAAGGCACATCGATATGTGCTATTTAATTATGAGACAGACAACAAATTTATTGAGTAAGATACTCCACATCTGTAATCAATTTCATTATTATTATTATTATTATTATTATTATTATTATTATTATTATTATTTTGCATACTTTTCCACAAACTCACAAATCTATTATATGCCATACAGACAACACCGTAGACTTGTTGCCATACAAAATCCATTTCGCCGTGAAATGGTCATTGATCGCATTCATAGTGAAACATTTCCAACATGGTTTGATAAACATGTAAGTATTGTTTTGAAATTCCTTAAAATTTGACTTGATATTAACTTTAATTTCATTCCACACTTATAGAAGTTATGTCGTCAATTGTCTAAAAATAGGTTGAAGAATTGCATCATGCAAGGGATAGTCAAATAACTAAAGAGCTTAGATGTTTGGCTCGTGGTCCAAATAGAATTTCCACAAAATATAAGCGATACTTGATACATGGTTTTAGGTTCCATACTAA
Organism: Camellia sinensis; assembly: GCF_004153795.1. Classification (NCBI taxonomy): domain Eukaryota; kingdom Viridiplantae; phylum Streptophyta; class Magnoliopsida; order Ericales; family Theaceae; genus Camellia; species Camellia sinensis. The sequence goes on along the minus strand of NW_021028034.1, from coordinate 775,919 downwards.
GGAGATCAAGCGAAAAAGAAAAACTCAAAATAGTGGGATCATTGTCACGACGAAAACAAGAAGCTTTGCAAGTGGTAGAGATGGAAATCCTGTCTTTAAAGATGTTACATTTTATGGTGTGTTAACAGATACAATTGAGTTAGATTATTTGCTTGGGAAGAGGGTTGTGTTATTTAAAGGTAAATGGGTGTCACAAGCAGGGAAAAGAAAAGATAAAGATTGCACACTAGTCAACTTTGCACAATTAATGAAAGATGATGAGCCTTTTGTGTAGGCTTCTCAAGCAGAACAGGTAATGTATGTAAAAGACCTCAAACACAAAGATTGGCAAGTTGCTATCAAGATAAATCTGAGAGATTTTTATGATATGAATGTGAGGTCTTTTGTGGACAATGTGGAGGCATACTTGTAAAGTGTGGTTTGCAATGCACAAAGTGGTGATGGGGATAATAATTTTCATTTGGTTAGGATAGACATGTCTGCTACAATTGTAGATGCACCACTTTCTCAGGTGTTGAGAGACAACAATGTTGATGATGATGGAGATGATGATAGATATGAGGAAGAATTAGATCTTATGTGACTATTAAACTTGTTGAACATTGCTAGTTATTTATATTTGAAAATAATTCAATAGTTTCTTTTCCCTCTCTTTCTTTATCATTGTTTTTGTTAATTAATTGATTGTTTGAAGAATGAATAATGCATTTTTAATTTAGCTGTCATTTTCATATGTGGCTACAACATATTTATTTATTATATGTTACATTTACTCACTATCTACATAGCAGCGCAATAAAGGTGAATGCACAATTTTCCTTTTTTAATTTTCTTTAAGTATTTTGTTCATTTGCAAATAATTTGTTTGGATCATTCTAAGTTTACAATTTGATTTGTCTATTTTGCCTGAATCATACTAGGATTCATCTATAAAGCAAAAAGCCTATGGACCCATATCTTCAATTTCGCTCAGGCTATGTTGGTGAGTTTAGTGAGTCAACTCTATCTAAGATTCAGCCAAACTCTAATCAATTCAATGATAATGTAGGTATGCAAGTTCAAACCTTATAAAAATGTCATATTATTTCTTCATATATACTTTATTATTATTATTATTTATTTTTTATTTTTTATAACTAGATGGTGCTAGTGGACAAAAGAAAACTAGAGGTCCCACTCAAATGCATAATATTTGGGGTATTCATGATGATGAGCACCTAACAGTCAATTGGAACAAACTTGGCCAACTTGATGACAAATTGGCAACAAAGTTATCATCGTTCATTGGAACTATCATGCGTAATGGGAAAAATGTACCACTCAGTTACAAGAATTGGCATAAAGTCCTAGAACATTACAAAGATTACATATGGACACTTGTATAGGTAAATGACACAATATTGTGTGAAGATCACATGTGAAAAATAGTAAACATGAGTAATATGATTAAAACAATACTCTTTATAATTTTTTGTATTATTAATTTTCAATGTGGAAAGATTAATTTTTTATTATTTTATTCTTCGCGCTCTCTCTCTCTCTCTCTCTCTCTCTCTCTCTCTCTCTCTCTCTCTCTCTCTCTTTCTCTTCAGTCAAAGTTTGATCTTCCAAGTCATGCTAGGACTTGGTTTATGAAGTGTTCTGGTAAGAAGTTAAAAGACTAGAAGGCAAACATAAAGAAAATTATTATAAAGACTACTTGAGTTTTGACCAACAAAAACATTATAAAGATAGTAGAGTATATGCAAATCAATGGGAATACCTTATTAAGTATTGGGCCGTCAAAGAAGTAAAGGTATACTTAATCTGATCATTATATGCTCTTTTACTTGCAATAGTTTGGGCACCATTAATTTATGCATTTGTAATTTTAGGCACAAAGTGATAAAAACAAAGCAAGTCGTGCAAAGTATAATCATACTACTGGAACAAAATTTTTTCCATGTGTTCGAAAGGAGCAGGTTAATTAACCTTTTCATTTTGTATATTTAATATGATAATGTACGCATGATGTGACAGAATGATATAATTTATCTTTTGGAATATATTGTTTTGTAGAAGAATAAGTTGGGACGCTCTCCAACACATGCTCACATGTTTAAAGTATGTTATACAAAGGAGACTGAAACCCTTGAGGCAACGAAAGCAATGACAGTAAGTATCAAATAATTATATGTCCATTTAAACTTGTAGATTAGTTAAAATTCCCACATTATAGTGTTGAGTGATTGAAATGTACATATTAAGTCATGTTTATTGCAACCTTATAGGATGAAATGAATGAGAGGACAACTTTAAATGCGAATTTGTCAAATGAGGGCCCAAATGATACATTTGGACAAGTGATGAGTAAAGAAAAACATGGACGAGTTCACATGTATGGATTAGGCGTCTCCTCGTTTAATTTATGTAGAGATACATCTGGTCATAAAGCAAACTACGACACAACAATGAATGCTATGGAAGCTGAAAATTCGGAGGTAAGGTCCAAAGTTTCCCATGTTGAGCATGCTTCGAATAACTTGACAAACACATCTAACCAGGTAATTTTTTTAATAGAATTTATAAGTTCACTACTACAAAATCATGAATAGATCACACTTTTTTTGTGTGATGGATGCTATTTAATCACACTTTTTAAGTTTTATTAAAGTGTGATCTTTGAGAGTGTGATTAAAAATGGTCATTTTTAATCACACCTTTTAAGTGTTATTAAAAAATAATTCCATCACACCTTTTAAGTGTGATTTTTAACATTTAGATCACACCTTTTAAGTGTGATTAATAACATTTAAATCATGTGATAATAAACCTTTAAATCACAGATTTTAAGTGTGATTAATATCTAATAAAACTTATGATTAATAATGAGATAAGATCACACTTTTGTACACTTTCAAATGCAATACACACTATATACTATATTTTGAATCACAATCACATGTTGAATGGAATAACGTCATATATTTCATAAATGAAAGTTAAATGTTCAAAAGTATATACAAAGGAATTAATAAAAGTTTTTAACTGTGATTACATATATTAAAAAATGAAAAAACTTGAAGAAACTAAGTTCTTGAATTATTTGACCATATTTTGCATCTCTCTTGGAAATTTCTGACCTAAAAAATAAAAACATAAATTTATTCAGAAACCGCTAGAAGCATATGAATAAACTTACTATTTTTGTAAAGACTGTTCTTGTTTTACAAAAGATAAAATCAGACATTTTCTCATCACACTAACTCTTCATCTCCTGTATCAATAGAAAAGGAATAACAACTTTGATTATGACTAGTATAAAATGTTTGGATTACCATATAGATATGACATATACATAGACACTACTACAAAATCATAAATAGGTCCCACTTTATTTTACATTGCCTACTTCTTAAATATTAATAATCAACAAAATTTATTATCCAATCATCACCTATAACAAGATTATGCTGAAATTTATTTCTTTGCTCAATGGTTATCCTCTTAGCAATTCAACAAAGCTCACATCATTTCCCAAAGTCATGAATCATGAAATAGCTCTGTATGTCAGTTTCTTATTTTCAATTGAAAAAAATTGGA
>NW_021028034.1:734971-759859 GCF_004153795.1 Camellia sinensis | reverse complement strand
TTCTGAGGAGCTGCAGATTGATATATCTATATCAATCAAGCTCTCTCAAAGGGTCACTGAAAGTCTTTAGCCCTGATGGTGTAATGGCACTTATAAATGTCACTAAAGTGCCACCAAGCCTTTTTTTAATGGCGCTTGATAGTGTTACAAATAATGTTTATCATGATATCAAAATGTCGTTGAAAGTTTTTAGTCATGATGGTGTAGTGGCACTTGTAAGTGTCACTGAGGTACCACTAGTATCTACCATGGCACGAATATAAATGGCACATGCTTAAAATGCCACAAGACTAAAAAAATGTCATTAGAAGAATAGTTTTGTGGCACTTTCAAATGTCACTACACTAAAAAAATGTTGTAGTGGATACTCTTTCTTGGCCTATATATACAGGCCTTCTATTGTATAGATTAATTTATTGAATACAGCTTATTATTTCCCTCTCTCTCTCTCTCTCTCTCTCTCTCTCTAATATTTGTAACATGGTATCCGAGTTTCGGTTCAAAATCCTAACACTTTTTCTTCTCTGTTCACTGCCTGCACACAGTGGCACTATAGCATCACTATTCAACAAAACCAAACAACCATCCTCTGTCCCAGCACCGATACATTACTGTTGTTAACCAAATTTTTGCAACCTTAGCATCAAACTGCTCAGAATCATCTCACAATTCCAACGTCACTGACCTCGACACCAAAAACGCATCCATGCGTCCTTACGCGCCGTTTTTGTCGATGGCGCATCAAACGCTTCCACCATCATCCATACACGCACTGTCACACGCGTACAAGCCACTTCCTTGTTTCAGTCGCTTAATCGTTATTGTTGTGTTGCTGACGTCACGCTCACGTCAGCCCTACATGCATTGTTGCGTCACATGTGATGTTAACACTCCATGTCTCTGCCATATGCTTGCTAACGTCAGCAACCTCCAATGTGACGTCAGACCTACTGGTTTTTTGGCCTGTTTGGTTAGATTTTGATCATTTTTTGGTCGATTCAACTTGGTTCCTACTTATTTTGGACCTTCTAAATCCATTGGTACACTTTGTTTTCACTGGTTTTCTTTCGAAATATTATTATGCATAGTCATGATCCACCCGACCACTTTTCTAGCCGGCTAGACACTATTCATGCTGGAACTATTAACTGAAATTTTTTTCTTCCTTTTTAGGGAAAACAGGGTTTTTTCAATAGAATTCTCGTTCTTTCCTCCTATTTCCACACTGTTCTCTGCTCAATTTTCTCAGAAAAAGTTTCAATTTATAGTTTAAAAGTGAGCCTCAGAACAGTACAACAATATTCAAAATAAAGCGTGAAAACAAAGGCTTGGAAGAGGGGTTTGAAAGGGACTTGAACACTCGGCCAAAATAGACTTAGGTTTGGAAACGAAGCACAAATTCTATTTTTCCACTGAGAATTATATTATAAACACAATCTTATTTTCATCATCGCGTAATCAAAAGAAAGTGTCCATATTTTAGGGCCGTTCAAAATGGGATGTCTACACCTCTCCTTGCTCCTTCTTCTATCGATTTACTTTTTGTTTCACTAGCTTTCTACTTAATCCCGTTATATACTTGAGCTTTTGATGGTGATTCATTCCCTTAACAATCATACCTACGTGATGATTCATCCCCTGTAAGTTATAGCCTTCACAGGTGGCTTCTCCTAAAGCCTCCAACCATATTGCTTACCTTTTCACTTAAGTTCCTCTCGATCCAACTATTATAATAATTTCATGGTTGGATTTGATTTGCTCCCAAACAATATATTAATCACATTTTTGGACAAACCAATGCCTCTTAATTCAAAACTCGCTGTAAATTATTTAATATAATGACATTAATTTTAGTTATCATATGCCTATACTTTTGGCATTAAATGTCAATTCTATGTTGGATCTTAACAAATTAAATCATTTAATTAGTTTTTGTATTACTCCAAATTAAAAATAGATATTTTTTTACAAGCGTATCAAGTTGTATCCATACCTTAATTTTTTAAAAATTTTATCATATCATATAGCGATTCCGGTTTTACCTTTCTGTATTTATTGTTTTCCAGACTTGGGTTCCGTGATGTTGGTGGTTGTATACCTTGTTGTCATCCTTTAATTCCGCTTGATTGAGTTTTAGGATGTATTGGGCAGAGTTGTTACAGGTTGGTTAGGCTTTGGTTTCAATTCTTTGTTGCCCAGTTTTTAGGAGGTCCGCTCGAGCGGGTCTTCTTGCGCTCAAGCGGAGATTCCACACTCCCAGTATTTTGGTGCTCTGCAGAACTTCTACAAGCATGTTTTTCACGCTCGAGCGAGTTTCTTTACGCTCGAGCGGTCGCGCTTGAGCGGGTACTCTGGCGCTCGAGCAGGTGGTACTTTTTGGGTGTAAGTTCTGGGAGGGGGAAATCTACGCTCGAGCGGACTCGTTTTCGCGCTCGAGCGGATGTATTTTATTCTTGTGTCTTGGCGCTCGAGCGGGCTTCTTGCGCTTGAGCGGACCTAGTTTTTTGTTCTTGACGCTCGAGCGTTGTGTTTTCCGCCCGAGCGGGAATGTCGTATATCAATTGGCTGTAGGGCATTTTTAAATCACTTTCTCTCATTTTCTCTCTCTCTTACTTTTTTGAAAAATCCATTAGAGAGCACCTCACTCTAAAACTCAAACTTCTCTCTAAGTATTGATCTAATTAGAGTGCTTCCCTCCCCTTTGGCCTTTGTAAAAGTTGTGTTGATCGTCGAGGGCTTCGTTTTGATCCGTGGATCTTGGAGTTTGGAGCATTTTGGTTTTCTTCATCCTCTTCTCTTGAGCTTCGAATTTGAGGTAGGGATTCCTACTCACTCTTACGGTCTTTGACATAGATTTTTGGTAGTTTTGATAAAGTGTTGAAGTTGGGTAATTTTGGGACTTAGGGTTTCAAAATGTTAAAAGAGGGTTTTGTTATTTTGATTCTAAAATGTCTATTGTGGGTTTCAAAATAGTGATATTGTTGTTGGTTGTTGATATATAGACCATTGGGTCAATATTAGGAAATGGGGTAGAAAACCCAAATTGGTTGTATAAATTAATTTGTATAATTAATTTGGAAAAATTGTGATTATATGGAATTGAGTTGGGAATAATGAAATTGGCTCATTATATAGTAGAATAGTGGAGTTGGATTTATTGATCGCTCACTTTTGAAAACATTGATATCTTATTTGTTGGAGCTTTTATTATCTGTTTAGAAATAATTGCTTGGGCTACCGGTGGAGGGTAGTTTTGATTGTTGTAGATAATGCATGATGATTAGGCAAACTAAAACTAATCAATTGGACATGTCATAGAGTATGACGGTTGATAGAATACATTAACGTTATGTATTGATTGATTGTGTATATGACTTATGTGTATATACGTTGTGTGTGTGGGAGGAGATAGGGGATGTACTCCATGGTTTAGGGGAAGATAGGGGATGGACCTTTAAACCGGATGTTGTTTGGGAGGAGATAGGGGATGGACTCCACTGATACAGCTCATATGCTTGTCAGTTAACATGTTCATATAGCTTATATGCTTATCTTTGGAAGTGTTGATATAGCTAATATGCATATCTGTTGAAATGTGGATACAACTTGTATGCTTATTTGTTGAGATGTTGATACAACCAGTATGTTTATCTATTGTAAAAATAGGAAACGTTTAATATGAGTCACTGTCTCATATAAGTGGTTGGTCAGGTTCTGTGCCGTTGATGTAAATTGTGAAATTGATAAGAAATGGAAACTGAAATGATACATGAACATAGTGGTCATGAAATGGAATTGGGTGGTGAATTGATTTATGGAAATTGAACATTTATCAATTGCTAATGTCTTAGTTATTGCTCATACTGTGTTTAGCAGATTTCTACTGGGCGTTGGCTCACCCTATATGGGACATTATTTTTAGGTACAGGTAGTATGCCACCTCCAAGAACATAGCTTGGATGATGATGAGAGTTGAAGACTCTTTTTGTTTATTTTGTTTGTATTACATGTATATCAAGCCAAGGGCTTATCTTGTATAGAGTTAGTACTCTTCTTTTGTGTAACCAGGTGTTGACTTGGAAAGCTGTAAGCCCATAGGGCATTTGCTTTTGTTGTTAACATGTAATACTGTTGTAAAAACTACTCTGATGAATAGAAAATGGTTGGTTTCTTTTATATCAATGTATGTCTAAAGTGATAGGTTTTATGTATTATTTTTTTGAGGGCGTTACAACTTGGTATCAGAGCTACCGGGTTCGAATACTTTGGGTACGTGGGAAGTCATTAGTATCACAATGGGTTTGTCTCACTTGATAGAGACTTAGATGTAGTGTCATATGCTATGTGTTTAATTGATAACATGTTTATGTGACTATGTGGGTATGGAATGTAGTTTCTAAGATGTTGATTGGATCCTTAGGTGGGTATGGAACGTAGTTTCTAGGATTTTAATTGGACCCTTGACTTTCTAGTAGTCTTGTTGGAAAGTCACTTGATCAATGCTGTTTCTAACCGGAACTCTAGTAACGTCTCGGGACTATCATTATCCGGAAATGAAATTCGTAATTGCTTATGTGATTATGTGCTTACGTGGAGTGAATTACAGTTGTCCATGCATTAGAACGTGAGTGTTGTAGCTTCGGCACATTTATGAATGTGCTAACGTTCTTCGTTACCTTTATTAGGATGTCAGAACGAAGACGTGGTAGACGTGGCAGACGTGGTAGGCAGGAGATGCCTTTATCGGATGATGTTCCGGCAGTGCAGGAGGGAGTTGGTCAGGCCAATGTGGCTGAGCCAGCGGGTTAGCAGGCTATGAGTGCCTTGGCCCAAGAGATAGCAGAAGCTTTGGGTATTCTCAGAGCAGGGAATCAGGATCAGGCCCTCGTAGCTGAGGCTGGGCCTTCCTTCTTGAAGAGGGAATTCTTCCGATCCAATCCAGACGAGTTTGTTGGGGATCCGAATGAGCCATTTAAGGCTGACGAGTGGTTGGAATAGATGGAGAAGACGTTCGAGATGCTTGGTGTAGACACCCCATTTTTGACCGTCCTCAAGGCTTGGGCGTCATCGTTTGAACACGCGATGATTATCCATACTTGTGTTTGTTTTGAGTTTCGAAAAGTCTTGGTTGTTCGCCTTGCCTTAGAATCTCTTAACTTCTCTGTTTTGTGCTTGGTTGCACCAAGAGCTTGTGGATGTGTTCCTGAGGGAAGGGGGTAGCCTGTCGACCAAGTCTCCTGCCCACCAGCCGTCTTGATTTTCAATCGGCCAAATGTGATGGCCGGCCGGCCAATTTGACTGCCGGTCGACCACTTTGATAGCCGGCCGGCCAAGTGTGGTTTTCAACAGATATTTCTATAGACAGCTGGCAACTGTCATTCTAGGCCATACCCTAGCCCATGCCTGGATGTGGGTGTTCTGAGGAGCTGCAGATTGATATATCTATATCAATCAAGCTCTCTCAAAGGATAACACAAGAAAGAGGAAGAGAGATATACAACTTAGAAGAAGAAAAAAAAATTTCCTCTCTCTCTAAAAAATTCTCAGCACTCTCCCTCTCTTCCAAACCTTTCAAACCCTAAGGTTTTTACCCCCTTTACACTACCACTCATAGCCTACAACCTCCATACTCCATTCCAGCAACTTGAGGCTGTTTTTCAGAGCTTAGGAACACCATTTCTCAGACCAAAAGCTGCTGGAAGTTTGGACTACAAGGGCGAGCCTCATTTCTCTTTCTTTTTGCTCTATTTTGCATGCAATCTTAGCCTTTGTTGCTCACATTTTTGGGATCCAACCTGAACTGTAAATAGTCATATTTTGAGCTCCTTTTCATGTTTGATCAAGGACCTCTTGCTGTTTGAGTTCTGCTCCTCCCCCTTTGTGTTTAAACTCTCTTTTAGGCCTATTTTTGCATGATATTTTAGGCTTTTTTGTGAGCTGTTTTGGACTTGGTCATAAAATGTGAAATGTCTTTTTCTGAGCCCCTCTTCAACTTTGTTGAAGGACTTTCCTCTGTTTGAGGTCAGATGCTACCTCTTGTCTCCTATTTCTCTTTTTAGGGCCATTTTTGCATGCTATTTTAGCCCTGCTTGTGAATATTTTCGAGGTTTGCTATAAACTGAAAAAAGTCAGGTTTTGACCTTCTCTTTGACTTTGATTAGGCCACTTTGCTGTTTGGAGTCATATCCTTCCTTACATGCCTTATTTCTTCATGCTTTGAGCCATATTTGTGAGCACTTGCATTGGCCATGGTTTGGCCAAAATCAGAGGGGGGTGGCCCCCTCTCTCCTTCTCTTGTTTGGTGGCCTTATTGGCCTCCCAAAGAGACCCTATCTTACATGCTTTGAAGTCCCTTTTCAGAGGTAATTTGGTGAGTTTTGGGACTATCATTTTTTATTTTCAGAGTTGATTTGGCTATGCTAAGTGTCCATCTTGTATGTGCTTAAGAATCCCTTGCATAGCCCTCTAAAGGAGCTCATCATTTTTGCATGTGTTGGCTTCATTTCAATGGTTATTTGGGCCTATTTTCACATGTTTTGTTCACTGATTTTTTCTGTTTTGGTGAGATTCCATATGCTTTACACACTTGCCGTGTAAACCATGTTTGCTAGTCAAAGTTGCATGTTATTTTAGTCCACCATGCTAGCATCTTTTGACCATGCTTTCAACTAGAAATGTGCATGTTTTGGGACTGCCTTGGCTTTGTCTTTGTTCTTCATAGCCAAATAATGCATGCTTTGTATAGCTATAAGTCAATATATGTGCCTAGTTTTGAGTTTCGGGGCTTATAGCATGCATTGTATGACATATTTGCATGATTCGAGACCATTGGGCATCACACTTCAGTGCTAGAATTTGCATGTTCATATGCCATGTTTCATCATTTTCCATGCTTAGTTAGAGTTGCATGTTGTATCTTAGGATCGGTCCACGTATTGGACATATTTGTGTGCATTTCGGTTGCCTTATTTCCATCTTACTGGCCACTGATGTGAGTGTGGCTGAGGTCCACTCACATTGGTATAAGTTCATCCTGCATTATGCATGCCATGTTTCAATGCGTTGTGCATGTTATGTTGTTAGCATTGTGTGCGCTATATAGTTGCATCGCATGTTTGTATGTTTGCTTGCATGCTTGGGTCTCATGTGCATCGTTCTGCATTGCCTCGCCTCTTGATCAACCATGATTGAGGTTGGGTCCCCTGTATGTTTTGTGTATATTGCATTTGACATTGAAATGCATACTTGACTCTTAGGCCATCATGCATTGAAATGCGCAATTGGTGGCCCGAGGGTCAAGGGCCATGCTCCCTTGAGTCCATTGCATGATAGGGGGTGTGGCCATACATACATTTGTTTGAAAATTCCATGCCATACACTGCTTGCCCTCTGCTGCTGTCAACTGCAGGTTTCAGTAGGAAGAATTGGCCGGCCAGTCGGCAGTTTTGTGTGTCGACCGGCAAAACATGTTTGGCCGAGAGCATAATATTTGGCCGATAATCCCATTTCCACGGCCGGTGGCATTTTGTTCTGGCCGGTGACACTCCAGAGCACTCAGGGAGTGATTCAAAGCAGTTCTGAAAATTTATGTGATCGTCAGAGGGGCAAGGTAGTGTAAACAGAGGCAACAGTGGCATGGTACGAATTTTTGGGCAAGACGAGTCAAGCATGCATCATTCACGTATCCCGAGACGGGGCTGTGGCCACCTTCTTCCTGCATCTAATTTGTTAATTAATTAGAAATTCTATAATAATTAACTTAGTATTATTTGTTCGGACTGTAATATTTATTTGGACCCTCCGAGTGAGGGCAATTGTGTAATAAGCGTGCGTGAGTGTATGTATGTCTTCCAACCCCACGTCTTTCTTCCCTTTTATTTACCCGCTTATGATGGTTAATTAGGTCATGTTTCAATTAGCATACAGTATGATAGCATGTTTGCATTCATTCATCTGTTTTGCATGCACCGGGCTCAGCGCATCATACTAACTGCATTATATTTCAATTCCAAGTTGAATACTAGTTAGTTGTAGCATTTCGCATGCCATCTTTAGAATAGCCGAGCCTTCTATAGTTGCATTTTTGCATGTGTTGCATTAGGCATTTCTGTATAGTTAGGATCATGCATGGATTTCTAATTAGCTTCTGTTTTGGTTGGAGTACTCGGTAAGTTTTATGCTTTAGCATCCTTGCATGCGTGTGAGTGACTGCCATGATAGCATGATTACCATAAGGCCAGCTGCTTATGTGATATAACTGCTTGAATGCCTGTGGGTGGAGGTCGAATTACCTAAATTGGAATAATGCATTAAAACTGTGAGTTTTAAGCCCACTAGATAGTGGCAAAACCATCTTTTCTAAAGCCCACTTGAGGGTGGCAAAATCTGCATTTCAGTCTACTTGCGAGTAGTAAACCATTTTCAAAACAAGCATGAAATGTTTTGTTCCAATTTAGGCGATTTGGTCTATGCTTGTTTGCTGTGCGCATAACATAGTAATTTCAGGCTAATAAATGGAATAAGAACACATAACGTTTTCAAAAACGGATATCACGGTTAGTAGAGATTGATCTTCGGATCGAGCGAGGAGGGGTGCTCATAGCTGACCTTCCCCAATCATACCCAAGCTCCTGAGCCGAGGCAACTTTGGTGATGACGGACACGTGGCCTTTGGCACCGAGTCAGGGTTTCCTAAATTCCCCATAAAAAATATTTAGGTGACAACTCTGTATCTGGCAAAGCAGTCCATGTTTAGCACTTCTTTATAAAAATCAGTTTTCCAAAACGATTTACCGGATTTGGACTCTTTGGTGATCTATCGGTCTCATATCGCACATTGTGAGACTAGATTCAGAACCGTGATATGAGTCTGAACTTGTAGTAGCTAGAAAGCAAATGAATTTCACGCCTTCACAGGGCGGAGCTTCGGGAGCCCTCGGGCGCGTCTACACACACGTGCAGAGGGTGATTGCAACAACAGAAGCATCCTACCGCTGAGGCAAATGTAGGAAAAACACAACACAATGGGGGCAAACCTTTCCCTCATTTGAGCCACTAAATGACTGCATTTTAGAATATGATGGGGATAACAACTATTCTAAACATCTTCATCTCAATATACTGCTAATGATTGTTTAGCCAGATCATAATTATCTGGCTCAAATATATTTAGCCGGTTGGCTTAGTCGGGTCATTTCAGGGACAAAACTGACTTTTCACATCTTTGAAAGTTTATAAAAGACGTGACCATCCAGCTTCCATTCATTTTCATCTGAAAACAACTCTCACTCTCTCTAAAACCATTTCTGATCATTACCTATGGACAATGATGATTTATTCCCCTTTCCTTCATATTCGCCCATTGGTTTCAATGAACCAGATACTCTGGAGGACATGTGTTCTCCCTCTAAGAACACTATAGCAGAAGTGATCTCCATGGCCATAACAGAGAATGTGGACTTGGAGCTTGCTTATGCCACAACTTATGCAAGGAAGCATGGTCTAGGACGGGCTCGTGGTGGTAACAGGAATCACAGACGGTCGGCAGGTCATGAGCCTGTTCAGAACTAGGCTCGTGGCAGGGGGAGATACTATTGGCCAGGCCAATCTCTAGGTGAGAGACGAGGCCGAGGATACGGGGGATGATGAAGACAAGGATGAGGTCCCTTGCCTCCAAGTCCATTCCCTTAACACTTCCCTGATTTCTTTGATGAGGTTAAATTCTTTAACACCCGAAGCTGATTGAGGATCTGGTAGACGGACAACCAGTGTACCACTCTCTACCCCCGGTTACTAGACGGAGGACAGCTAGGCAGAGGGCATCAGTTCAATAGTCAGTACAGAGGGCTTTATCTACCCCACCTATGTACGGTAGGGATCAGGATTCTGCTTCTCCCGCAAAAAGGGAACATATACCGATAATTCAGTCAGAGCAGAACAGAATGGCCAATTTAGAGGAGATGGTGCGCCAGCTCCAAGAGAGTATGAAAACGATGCAGCAAGATGCTGTCCGACAGGCAGAGTTCGCCAAGCAGCAGGCCACGGTTATGAATGAACATGCAGAGTTAATCGTAAGGTTACAGCAGCAAACCGGAGCATCTGCTTCGCAGCAAGTTCCTCCCCCACCAGGAATTCCAACCCCCGGGGAAACAGCTAATGTTCAGAATGATGCGGACATTCCCACGGGACCACCTCTACCCCCGATCCTACCCCAAATCCCACCCCAGTTATCCAAAACACCCACCAACCTACTGGACTCTCCCTTTGAGTTCGAGACAGACCCCACAGCATTAAAGTTGAGCAAGCTCAAAAAGCTGTTCAAGAGATCCTAGGGAGTCAAGACCATCCCTGACATCGAAGATGGATATACTGACGTAGCTGTGACGCTGCCTGACAGATTCAAAATGCCACACATTGATCAATTTGATGGGTCCGGGGACCCCATGGTGCACCTGAGATTGTTTTCAGGCATCTTAAGGCCAATGGGCCTCAGCAGACTTCAGAAGCTGTCTCTGTTCGGCCGAACCCTGTCGGGTGTGGCGGCCATATGGTATGCCAAATTAGAAGATGATGTCAAGAGAAACTAGGACGAGATGGCTGAGGCCTTCATTACGCAATACTTATACAATACACAAATCGAGATTACAACCTGTGATCTCGAGACAACAAGGCAAGAGCCTAAAGAGAGTTTCTCAGAATTCGTGACTAGATGGAGGGCCAAGGCTTCGATGATGACCCTAAGGCCTACAGACAAAGACCAGATTCGGATGATTGTGTGCAATCTTTACCCGAAGTTGACGCAAAAGATGATTGTACTCCCCTTCCCTACCTTTTCTGATCTACATGAAATGGGGGTGCAGATTGAGGATGCCTTAAAGCAAGGCTTAATTGATAATGACCAGGAGCAACCCTGAAGAACTTTTAACCGCAACACTAACGCAGGCCCAAGCGGTACTACAACTACAAGAGCCTCCGAAGTGAGCATGGTCACCACCAACCCCCCTCCAAGGACCATGGCAGCTGCGCCATTCTCCGGCGCGTCCGGAAGCCATACCTAAACAGCAAAATACATGCCCAAATACACAAGAACCTTCGTTCCACTGTATATGCCCTTATCCAAAGCTCTGGGGGTTTTAATCAGAAAAGGGCATTTGAAGCCCCTAGAACTGCGGCCCTTACCAAAAAGACTCCCCTTTACCCACAACCCAGCCAAATATTGTGCATTTCACCAACAGCACGGTCATGACACCGATCTGTGCTTCCGATTACGTCATGAGATTCAAGATCTCATCGCTAACGGGGTGATTCTGCCTCCCGAGAAACCCAATGTTACAGCAAACCCTCTCCCCACGCATAACCAAGCTCCACCGCCTAAAAGGATCAACTTCATCCAAACTGGGGTCGTGCCTTACGATCCTAGCATCTATATCACTCATTCCCACCAGCCTAAACCGGAGGTACTCCTTCCCGACTGCACCAACTTGTGCATGATAGACATCTCCATGACCCGACCTAATCCAACAGTGGTGACTATCGAGAACAAGAGAGAGGAGATCCCAAAGAAAAAGAAGGTTGTTGAGTCAGAGTCTGCAGAATCTGGGAGTCGTGTTGAGAAGACATATAGTCCTGGTGACTACATTTCATCAATAGGCCAGGATGGGCCAGATGTGGAATTGCCAACAGGGGGAGAACTGTGTGTGATTCAAGGAGATAGTCTGGGACAGGGAACAGATGATTTAAGGGCTATGGAAGAGGACCTTGCCAATCTCCAGTTTTACAATAACCAAGATCCAGGGGGCACAACAGTCAACTGGTTTGATTATGAGGAATCAACAGAGGCTACTGGGTGGTTGGATGATCAACCGGATGTGGTAGAAGAGTTTCAACCAGGATAGGGTCCGGCAGGGGCACGAGTGTCGGTGACAGTCGAGGGAGTCGAAAATCAGAATGCGTTGCCGGGGAGCGCCGGTGTTAAGAATTTCGCTCGGGATTGGAGTATTCTGAATACAGGAATTATTGAACAGCCAGCTGTGTTGATACGGTCGGAACAGGAAAGATTTGAAGATCCCGCGAGAATCAGAAAGGCAAAGGCCCATGTGGGGACTGAAACTGCTATGTACACGGGAATAGAGAATTCTGCGAGCATAAGGATGGAAGGTACCGCGAGTACGAGAACAGTCATACCAGAGCCGGACAGGTGTCTGTCGGCTGCTGGTGGAATGTGGTGGAAAGATGAGGATTTATGTCTTGCCCATACGGACGAAGATTGGGGGAACAACCAACCCGATGACACCTGGTACCTTGGAGAAGTCAACCACATGACTAGGAGTGGACGGTATTTCAAGACTCCACACCTAGATCAACCAGAGGCGTCTAGGAAAGATAAGGAGGCTGAGAAGCAAAAAGAGAAACAACTTGAAGAAGAGGCTGTACTAAAGCAGTTAAAAAAGATACAAGCAGACATCTCCATCTGGGGACTGCTTATGGCATCACGAGTGCACAGACAGGCTGTCCTATTAGCCATGGATAAGGCAAAGCTTTCGATAGAAACTACGCCAGAACAGCTAGTAGGCTTAGTTTTTCAGGGAGGAGCTACCCCGATGTTGACCTTTTCTGACAAAGAACTGCCACCTGAGGGTCCGAACCACAACAAGCCACTTTACATCTCCGTGGAGTGCAGAAACAAATGGATACCTGTGGTGCTTGTCGACACAGGGTCTGCCATCAATGTATGTCTAGCAAGGACTGCCTATGCAATTGGCTTGAAGACCGTGGACTTTGTGCCAACAGCCCAGGTGATTCAGGCATACGATAACACAAGTAGAGAGGTCATGGGGACGGTGAAAATTCAGACCAGAGTTGGGCCAGGACAGCATGAGATAGATTTCCATGTCTTAGAAGTGCCGGCAACTTTCAACCTGCTTTTGGGGAGGCCGTGGCTGCATCGAGTGAAGGCCGTCTCGTCCACTCTGCATCAGATGGTGAAATACCCCTATGAAAAGGGAGTAGCCATTGTTTTCGGAAATTCATCGATCCACCCACCTCTAGAGGTATCTACACCAGTCTTAGAAATTGAGCACGGCATGGAGGACGTGTTTATATCAGGTTTCACCCTTGCTGAGGCTCGGGTTGTATAAAACATCATGGCTGCTAACGAGGGGATATATGTCAGTGATCAAGCGGTATACTTCATGAACAAACTCCAATACATCCCCGGGATGGGGTTAGGAAGGAGCGGCCGGAAGGGCGTCGCAGCATTGGCCGAAGTGCCACATAACCCTGATACCTTTGGCCTGGGTTATCTGCCCACCAAGGAGGATTGGGTAAGGAAAAGAAAGGAAATGGCTGGAAGAGCCAAAGCGAAACAGATGGGGGAGCCTTTTGAGTTGATGCACCGGCCCATCCAGGGTACCCTAAACGGACGCTTCGTCCGGGAGGGGGAGGATTTTCCATTCTGTGGTTTTTCGGAGTCGTGGCTGAATGTGGAGAGGAAACGCGTACCAGGATTCGAGATTTTCTTTGACCTACAATTATCTGGGGACGATGTTGCCGAAGAGCAGACAGACCCGACAGTTGAGGCTGAGCATAGTGGGGAAATGGAGTCTGAGGACACCGAACTTGAAATAGGGGTAGCACTGGCATGTCTACTTTCAGATCCTCTGATCGAACAGAAGTGCTTGGGGGATAACTTCTCGGTGTCCATGATCGGGAATGAAACGGCTGCGGGCCTACTATCAACTATTTTGGATGCATCCATCGCACCCTCTCTCGTTTGGCAATAAGAAGAGGGATTTTTATCAAGCAGCACCGGGTCAGGTAGTGAGCCGGAATCTGATTCCACCGAGTCTTGTGAGTCAGAATCAGGCTCCAGCTCAACTGAGTCTGAGTCCGGTATTCCTGGGGGTAATGACCCGGATGCCACAGTCCTGTCCAGGTCATCTTTTTCTTTCTTCTTTGAGTCTGTTGTAACAGAAGAATCGGACGGTTTGGAAATACTTAATGAGAATAATGTGGATGTGGTTTTCGAGTACTTTTCTGCGCTTTTGATATATTGCTTAAATCAGGACTTTCAAAATTTTGACGAAAACGACGAGGAAGAAATTCCTCCGATTTTGCAACGATTAATTGATCAAGAGCAGGAAAGATTTGTTAAACCTTTAGTTGATGAAATCACTACTGTGAATATTGGTACTGAGAAGGACCCGCGGCTAGTCCAGATCGGGTCCACGTTGTCTTCGGAGGAACGCGAGTGCTTAGTCGCTTTATTAAAAGATTTCAAAGATGTTTTCGCGTGGTCCTACGAAGACATGCCTGGAATCGATCCTGAGATTGTACAGCACCAAATCCCTCTTGACCCCGAGGCCCGACCCGTCAAGCAAAAACTCAGAAGAATCCACCCTGACTGGGCCATCAAGATTAAGGAAGAGGTCACCAAGCAAATCGATGCAGGTTTCCTGCTGGTATCCGAATACCCAACTTGGTTGGCCAACATTGTTCCAGTGCCGAAGAAAGATGGCAAGATCTGAGTATGAGTGGATTTCAGGGATTTGAACAGAGCTAGTCCAAAGGACGACTTTCCCTTGCCACATATTGATGAGTTGGTGGATTTCACAGCGGGGGCATGCTTTGCTTTCGTTCATGGATGGCTTTTCGGGCTACAACCAGATAGTGATGGCACCTAAAGACTGGGAAAATACTGCATTCACCACCCCGTGGGGGACATATTGCTACAGAGTGATGCCGTTTGGGTTGAAGAATGCTGAAGCTACATATCAACGGGCCGCGACCACGATATTGCATGACATGATCCACAAAGAGGTTGAGGTGTACATGGACGACATGATTGTCAAGTCCAAAGAAAGGGAGGGCCACTACACCGCCTTGTAAAAGTTCTTCCGAAGGATCAGAGAATTCCGTCTGCGGCTGAATCCTCAGAAGTGTACGTTCGGTGTTACGGCGGGAAAAATGCTAGGATTTTTTATTACACAAAGGGGCATCGAAGTCGACCCTTCCAAAATCAAAGCCATCCTAGAAATGCCACCACCAAGGACTGGAAAGGAGGTGCGTGGCTTTTTGGGTAAAATGCAATTCATAAGACGGTTTATCTCAAAATTAACCTTGACTTGTGAACCACTTTTTGGTCTTCTGAAGAAAGGAAAGAAATTCCAATGGGACGGTCGGTGCCAAGCTGCTTTTGAACAGATCAAGGAATACTTACAGAACCCGCCTGTGTTGTTACCACCAGAGCCGGGGAGACCGTTGATATTGTATCTTTCGGTAACCGAGACCACAATGGGCTGCATGCTCGCGCAAGAATCAGAGGACAAAATGGAGAGAGCCATCTACTATCTGAGCAAGAAGATGCTAGAGTATGAGACTCGCTACACACCGTTGGAGAAGGCTTGCTTAGCTTTGGTATGGGCTACTAGGAAGCTGCGGCACTACCTGTTAGCTCACTCCGTAATGCTGGTTTCACGACTCGATCACATCAAATATCTTTTCGAGAAACCAGCACTTACGGGTGGGCTAGCTCGTTGGTTGCTGTTGCTTTCCGAATTCGATCTAAAATATGTGACGCGCAAGTCAGTCAAGGGAAGAGCAGTGGCAAAGTTCTTAGCCGATCATCCAGTGGAAGGAGGTGAAGCAGTTGAGTACTTATTCCTAGACGAGGCCATTTGGCACATCAAAGATGAAACTTGGACGATGTATTTTGACGGAGCGTCAAACCAGTACGGGTATGGGATATGAGTGTTGTTGATAGTGCCCGACAACTCCTGTATTCCTCTAGCCTTCAAACTCCGGTTCAAAGTCTCGAACAACGAAGCAGAATATGAGGCATGCATTACCGGTCTAGAAGCAGCCCTGGAACTAGGGGCAAGACGGTTGGACGTCATCGGGGACTCGAACCTTGTTGTGTCTCAGGCAAAAGGAGACTGGAAAGTCAAAGAAGAAAAGATGATGATGTATCACCGGACCTTGGACTTGTTAATTCCTCGGTTTGAGAAGCTAAATTTTGCTCATCTACTAAGAGAGAACAACAGGTTCGCAGATTCTTTAGCAACTCTATCTTCCATGATAGGCATCTCGTCCGGAGTCCGAATGCGTCCCGTCATCATTGACCAGAAATTTGCGCCAGCATATGAGTCAATTGCTGCTATAGATGAGGTTCAAGACGAAAACCCTTGGTATTACGACATTTGGAATTTCTTGGAGAAGGAAGCATACCCGCCAGGGGTAAATGCCAAGGATAAAAAGGCAATCAGAAGAATGGCCGTTCAGTTCATCATCTGCGGGGGTAAGCTGTACAAGAGAGGTCACTTGGGAATGCATAAGCTGTGTGTAGAAGCTAAGGAATCAAAGTGCCTGATGGAGGCCATCCACGGAGGAGAATGTGGGGCACATATGAATGGGGTAATGCTAGCGCGGAAGATCCTCAGACAGGGTTACTACTGGTCCACCATGGAGAAGGATTGTATCGGCTTTGTTCGGCGATACCACAAATGCCAGATCCATGCAAATCGCATGAACATTCCGCCGTCGAAGCTATACAATATGACTTCGCCATGGCCATTTTCAGTTTGGGGAATTGATGTGATTGGGGCTGTTACTCCAAAGGGGTCGAATGGGCATGAGTTCATTCTGGTCGCGATAGATTACTTTACGAAGTGGGTCGAGGCCCAATCTTATGCGGTGTTGAAGGCTTCACATGTTGCAAAATTCATTAGAAACAACATCATCTGCCGCTATGGGGTCCCAAACGAGATTATTTCAGACAATGGTTCCCATTTCAAGAAGGAGGTGATTGATTTGTTAAAGAAATACAATGTGGCTTTTCATAAGTCGTCCACATACCGGCCGCAGACCAATGGAGCAGTTGAGGCCGCCAACAAGAACATCAAGCATATACTGCAGAAGATGGTGGAAACCTACCGGGACTGGCCAGATAAGTTGCTGTTTGCTCCGTGGGGCTACCGGACTTCAATTAGAACTTCTACTGGGGCGACTCCATATTCATTGGTTTATGGGATGGAGGCCGTTCTACCTATCGAAATTGAGGTTCCGTCTTTGCGAGTATTGGCTGAGTGTCAAATAACCGAAGCAGATTGGCAGCAGAGCAGGTTCGAGGAACTCATGCTCTTTAATAAGAGAAGACTGAAAGCACTGTACCATGTTCAAGGTTATCAGTGCAGAATTGCCCGGGCTTTCAACAAGAAAGTTAAGTCCAGGAATCTAAAGGAAGGAGATTTGGTGCCCAAGGACAACCCAGCTCCCATCCACGACCCAAAGGGCAAGTTCAGACCTAATTGGATTGGTCCCTACATCATCAAGTCAATCTGGTCAGGTGGAGCTGTCGTTTTGATGGACCTTGATGGCCTAGAGTTCTCCCAACCGATCAACATGGACAAGTTGAAGAAATATTATCCCTGAGAGGCTCGCTAGGCTGAAAGCCCGAAAGGGCGACCTAGGCAAAAGTTAGAGCATTGAAAAAATTGGAAAATATAAAAACTGAGCTCGCAAGGTTGAAAACCCGCAAAGGGCGGCCTTGGCAAAAGTTAGAGCGTAAAAGGAGAGTAAAAATACTCGAGTGAACCTAAGCCTGAACTACGTAAGGCTTGATTCCCATCTTTGGGATACGTAGGCAACTTCATCCTGAAGTTCAGCCATAAACTTTTTCCCGATCAGCTTTGTCCATTTGGTCATTTCGGTCATCTTCGTCTATTCAGCACTCAAGAGTTCGGTCATGATCTCTGGTACAGTGTTTTTCAGACTAGGGGCAACTTTCCGTTGTCATGCAGTGCTGCGGTACTATTCAGACTAGGGGCAACTTTCCGTTGCCATGCAGTGCTACGGTACTATTCAGACTAGGGGCAACTTTCCGTTGCCATGCAGTGCTGTGGTACTATTCAGACTAGGGGCAACTTTCCAGTTGCTGGGATCCGGGGTTTGTGTGTCTCAGTGACAGATCTCACGCGTGTCCAGTTCTGATCCATATCGAAAATAGTTTTGAAAAGTTTTGATAAAAGTTGACTTTGTTCAAATTAATCTTTTCACAACTAAGACCATCTCTAGACCAAAACGGGAAATTTTCAGTACCACAACCTTCAAGTTCATTGATTTCAAGTACAGAGTCCTCCTGCTCTTGCATACAAATTGAAGTTGCTTTTATTACATTCATAAGGAAAACTTGAAAGTACTAATAAAGCAATAAATCCGGGGCATAGTCAAGTCAGGTGTTCCTGCGCCCCCTTCCAGAGCTGCTCGAAGCCCCTGGTGCCAAGCTGGGCCCGATCTGTGCCTCATCATTAAGCCAATCTTTGCACTCATCAGACAAAGTACAACTGAAAGTAGGAGCGGCGGCCAGGAGTTCTCTTGTCCTCCACACTGTGGCCTGCCGAACAAGCTGCGCACCTCGAAACGGAAAGGCAGCTGGATATTCTATCCCCTCTGCGGGGCAAATATGGTCATGGCCGAACTGGCGTCGGAACCGGAATAGGAAATAGAACACATAGTGAGTAAAGCCAATCAACTAAATCCCAGTCTGCCAGGACATGTTGTAGCCCATTGCCAGTAGATTGAGCCAAGGGCACCGCCAAGCAATGACGTTGGCAGATAAATTGCACATCCAGTCGAACCACCAACCCTCATCAAGGGTGTCAACCAGACGTTGCCTGAAGAAGTAGCCGCGAGCTGAATATGCTGGGCAAGAGTCCACAACCTGCAACTTGTCCATCAACCACACTTGGGAAGGGATGAAAAATGAGAGAATAAAGAATAGAGAGAAGTACGATGAAAGAAAAGTGAGAAAAGGGATTTTGTAAGAAAAACCGAGCTTGAGGGTCGAGTGATGCGAGCAATACATATGTAAGATTGGGTGGGAAACATTACCTGCAGCAGTAGTGGACTCCCCGCAAATCTGGCCGTCTCTCGATGATAAAAGGCGTCTAAGCCCATCAACGTCTCTGCCAGAGTCATGGCAATGCAGCTCTTGCCCTCCTTCAAGCCTAAGGCAACCTCGATCAATTGGACGCTAGATCCCCCGGAGCCTGAGGAAAATAGAAAATGAGATAGCATGTACAAACAGAGGGCATGTCGCCGGAAGCCTTGCCAATAATGGTCGCCGCGGTCACCGGTATCAGAAAACCGATGAATCAAACTTGGAATATCTAGCATTCTGTCACAAATCAGAGATCGAGCGTCATACGTAGTGAGTCCACACATTCGCCCTAAGGTCTGAACATGACCAAAGTTAAGCTGGGGCAAGGTCTCCTCGTCACGCTCGGATTCCATTAAAGCTTGAAAATCTTCGAAGGTAGGGCATACCTCTTGCCCGCTAAAGCTAAAGACATGAGTCACCGGGTTCCAAAACCTCGCTGCGGCATGAAGAAACAGAAAGTGCAGCAGAGTGCGACTCAAAGTGAATAGTGCATTTATGCCGAAATCCCATAAATTCAGCTTTTCTGAGCCATCCAAGTTGTTAATCCAGGACGAGAGATTCTGGGCAAGAAATCCCTCCATTTCGAGCAAATCAGTGTTGAATTGAGTAGAACTACGAAGCTGGGGCCTTTTGTAGGGGATAAGATTGAGTGGAGGACAGGTGTCAACATTCTGGTGATTCTTTCATTCATGGCCGGCCGGCCAAATATAGTGCCGACCGACCACCACTTTTGGCTGATGGATCAAAGATTCTAGCCGATGGCCGTTTCTTGAGGCTGGCGGCTTTCTCTCGTGGCCGGTGGTCTTCCTCTTTGCTCCCTGAGCTGTTTATATGTTGAAACATGCTGAGAATTTGGAGAATGCCACCACTTCCAAGGCCCTCCGATGATGGATTTTGCGGCGTCACGCCCATTTGCTTATCGAGTTGTTGTAAATTTGCTTATCGAGTTGTATTTCACTCTTTTCAAGTCTTTGTTGCCTGTCGAGTTGTACTCGCACTTGGCTAGCTTATTGAGTTTCCTTGCTTTGCTTATCGAGTTGTAAGTCAGTTCACTACCTGATTATTACGATGCGAATGCTCAATTTTCAAACAAAGTTCAATTTCATTCACATTGTTATGTGATACCATGCGATGCGATGCATAGGAAGCACAAATGTAACATCATTTTCAACAAAATGGTTGTTTCATTTCCCTCATGTGTTTTGCAAAATACACATTTTTGAAAAGGTAAAACCTGCCTAAGGCAGTGCAATGTGTTTAAACTACTAGTAAAAAGGAAAGTAAAGCAAAAAGAAGAGCGGGGTAGCAAAGTATCGAAATTGATACTAGTAACCTCCCCTTGTGGTCAATGCACCTCCCGCGCCCTTGTTCGGGTCAACTATGTGGTTTGGCGCCTTCATTACTCGAGACAGTGCAAGGAAGTACACTTTCGGAACATTAGTAGGCCTTCGAGTTGATCTCAAGCCGTGTCTTCTATGAGCGATGCTCGGTACGCGCAAGGAACGTTCCTTCCCGTATCCTTTTCGTATCTTGTGAATTCCACAAATCGCTTCAATTATACCGTGTTATAGTGCTTGGCATTTCAACATCATGAATAACTAGTCCTTACCATATTTCAAGTTTCTATACACATTGCTTGCGTAGACCGCATGCTTTACTTACATGTGTTCAATTTCAAGTTCCTTTCTCTACACATTGCTTGCGTAGACCTCATGCTTTACTTACATGTGTTCAATTTCAAGTTCCTTGCTATACACATTGCTTGTGTAGACCGTATGCTTTACTTACATGTGTTCAATTTCAAGTTTCTATACACATTGCATGCGTTGTCGCGTTATGCTTTACTTACATGTGTTCAAGTTCCTTTTATACACATTGCATGCGTTGTTGCGTTATGCTTTACTTACATGTGTTCAAGTTCCTTTTTATACACATTGCTTGCGTAGACCGCATGCTTTACTTACATGTGTTCAATTTCCAGTTCCTTTCTCTACACATTGCTGGCGTAAACCGCATGCTTTACTTATATGTGTTCAATTCCAAGTTCCTTGCTATACACGTTGCTTGCGTAGACCGCATGCTTTACTTACATGTGTTCAATTTCAAGTTTCTATACACATTGCTTGCGTAGACCGCATGCTTTGCTTACATGTGTTCAAATCTCTTCATACACATTGTGCACGTTGTCACGTGTTCTTTACTTACTTGTGTTTGTGCCTTCACAGCATTGTTATGCGTCCCACTCAACTTGCGTTGTCACGCACTTTCGATTGCATGTTATGCATATTGCTAACGATATTGTACTTGCTAAGTTTGCTTTCTTTTCAGGCACGATATTGTATGTACGGTTCATTTGAGGCTGGTGCAACCAGACGAACCGCACAGGTATTGTATTCTCCGAGTGAGACGTATCGAGAATTGCATAATTCTCTTACATCCTTTCTGCATTGTAGTGTAGTTTGGTGTATGCTAGCTTAAAACTGTCGCATGTTATGCTTCGTTACAGTTTTCTTTGCATGATCATAAGTTATGTTCGGCTCCTTGCATTGTCTTTTGCATTTTGCTCCAGCCCGCGGGCGCATACCTTTCCCGTTTTGTATGTTTGTCTAAGTCTTCGGCCTTGTCAAAAATGGGTCGTCTCCGGGCTTTGACATTCACTCCCGTCATCTTATGACTTCCGAGTTCTGTCAAAGAGGGGCAACTGTAGACACCCCATTTTTGACCATTTTCAAGGCTTGGACGTCATCGTTTGAACACGCGATGATTATCCATGCTTGTGTTTGTTTTGAGTTTCGAAAAGTCTTGGCTGCTCGCCTTGCCTTAGAATCTCTTAACTTCTCTATTTTGTGCTTGGTTGCACCAAGAGCTTGTGGATGTGTTCCTGAGGGAAGGGGGTAACCTGTCGACCAAGTCTCCTGCCCACTGGCCGCCTTGATTTTCAATCAGCCAAATGTGATGGCTGGCCAGCCAATTTGACTGCCGGTTGACCACTTTGATAGCCGGCCGGCCAAGTGTGGTTTTCAACAGATATTTCTGTAGACAGCTGGCAGCTGTCATTCTAGGCTATACCCCAGCCAATGCCTGGACGTGGGAGTTCTAAGGAGCTGCAGATTGATATATCTATATCAATCAAGCTCTCTCAAAGATAACATAAGAAAGAGGAAGAGAGATATACAACTTTGAGGAAGAAAAAAAAATTTCCTCTCTCTCTAAAAAATTCTCAGCTCTATCCCTCTCTTCCAAACCCTTCAAACCCTAAGGTTCTTGCCCCCTTTACACTACCACTCATAGCCTACAACCTCCATACTCCATTCCAGCAACTTGAGGCTGTTTTTCAGAGCTTAGGAACACCATTTCTCAGACCAAAAGCTGCTGGAAGTTTGGACTACAAGGGCGAGCCTCATTTCTCTTTCTTTTTGCTCTATTTTGCATGCAATCTTAGCCTTTGTTGCTCACATTTTTGGGCTCCAACCTGAACTGTAAATAGTCATATTTTGAGCTCCTTTTCATGTTTGATCAAGGACCTCTTGCTGTTTGAGTTCTGCTCCTCCCCCTTTGTGTTTAAACTCTCTTTTAGGCCTATTTTTGCATGATATTTTAGGCTTATTTGTGAGCTGTTTTGGACTTGGTCATAAACTGTGAAATGTCTTTTTTTGAGCCCCTCTTCAACTTTGTTGAAGGGATCTCCTCTGTTTGAGGTCAGCTGCTACCTCTTGTCTCCTATTTCTCTTTTTAGGGCCATTTTTGCATGCTATTTTAGCCCTGCTTGTGAATATTTTCGAGGTTTTCTAGAAACTGAAAAAAGTCAGGTTTTGACCTCCTCTTTGAGTTTGATTAGGCCACTTTTCTTTTTGGAGTCATATCCTTCCTTACTTGCCTTATTTCTTCATGCTTTGAGCCATATTTGTGAGCACTTGCATTGGCCATGGTTTGGCCTCTTAGCCACTGAAATTCAGTGGATTTTCAGTGGCTTAGGTGTGTTCTTGAAGGCCAAAATCAGAGGGGGGGTGACCCCCTCTCTCATTCTCTTGTTTGGTGGCCTTATTGGCCTCCCAAAGAGACCCTATCTTGCATGCTTTGAAGTCCCTTTTCAGGGCTAATTTGGTGAGTTTTGGGACTATCATATTTGATTTTCAGAGTTGATTTAGCTATGCAAAGTGTCCATCTTGTATGTGCTTAAGAATCCCTTGCATAGCCCTCTAAAGGAGCTCATCATTTTTGCATGTGTTGGCTTCATTTCAGTGGTTATTTGGCCCTATTTTCACATGTTTTGTTTACTGATTTTTGCTGTTCTGGTGAGATTCCATATGCTTCACACACTTACCGTGTAAACCATGTTTGCTAGTCAAAGTTGCATGCTATTTTAGTCCACCATGCTAGCATCTTTTGACCATGCTTTCAACTAGAAATGTGCATGTTTTGGGACTGCCTTGGCTCTGTCTCTGCTCTTCATAGTCAAATAATGCATGCTTTGTATAGCTATAAGTCAATATATGTGCCTAGTTTTGAGTTTCGGGGCTTATAGCATGCATTGTATGACATATTTGCATGATTCGAGACCATTGGGCATCACACTTCAGTGCTGGAATTTGCATGTTCATATGCCATGTTTCATCATTTTCCATGCTTAGTTAGAGTTGCATGTTGTATCTTAGGATCGGTCCACGTATTGGACATATTTGTGTGCATTTCGGTTGCCTTATTTCCATCTTACTGGCCACTGATGTGAGTGTGGCTGAGGTCCACTCACATTGGTATAAGTCCATCCTGCATTATGCTTGCCATGTTTCAATGCGTTTTGCATGTTATGTTGTTAGCATTGTGTGTGCTATATAGTTGCATCGCATGTTTGTATGTTTGCTTGCATGCTTAGGTCGCATGTGCATCATTGTGCATTGCCTCGCCTCTTGATCAACCATGATTGAGGTTGGGTCCCCTGTATGTTTTGTGTATATTGCATTTGACATTGAAATGCATACTTGACTCTTCGGCCATCATGTATTGAAATGCGCAATTGGTGGCCCGAGGGTCAAGGGCCATGCTCCCTTGAGTCCATTGCATGATAGGGGGTGTGGCCATGCATACATTTTTCCATGCCATACACTGCTTGCCCTCTGCTGCAGTCAACTGCAGGTTTTAGCAGGAAGAATTGGCTGGCCGACAGTTTTGTGTGCCGACCGGCAAAACATGTTTGGCCGATAATCCCATTTCCACGGCCGGTGGCATTTTGTTCTGGCCGGTGACACTCCAGAGCACTCAAGGAGTGATTCAAAGCAGTTTTGAAAATTTATGTGATCCTCAGAGGGCAAGGCAGTGTAAACAGAGGCAACAGTGGCATGGTACGAATTTTCAGGCAAGACGAGTCAAGCATGCATCATTCACGCATCCCGAGGTGGGGCTGTGGCCACCTTCTTCCTGCATCTAATTTGTTAGTTAATTAGAAATTCTGTAATAATTAACTTAGTATTATTTATTCGGACTGTAATATTTATTTGGACTCTCCAAGCGAGGGCAATTGTGTAATAAGTGTGCGTGAGTGTATGTATGTCTTCCAGCCCCACGTCTTTCTTCCCTTTTATTTACCCGCTTATGATGGTTAGATTATGGCATGTTTCAATTAGCATACAGTATGATAGCATGTTTGCATTCATTCATCTGTTTTGCATGCACCGGGCTCGGCGCATCATACTAACTGTATTATATTTCAATTCCAAGTTGAATACTTGTTAGTTGTAGCATTTCGCATGCCATCTTTAGAACAGCCGAGCCTTCTATAGTTGCATTTTTGTATGTGTTGCATTAGGCATTTCTGTATAGTTAGGATCATGCATGGATTTCTAATTAGCTTCTGTTTTGGCTTGGAGTACTCGGTAAGTTTTATGCTTTAGCATCCTTGCATGCGTGTGAGTGACTGCCATGAATAGCATGCTTACCATGATTAGGGGGGTGGTTCC